>JBCJKH010053598.1:0-33058 GCA_039877255.1 Loriculus beryllinus
TTAAAGCTCATCCACTTCCAACCCACTGCCACAGGCAGTGACACTTTCCACTAGATCAGGTTGCTCCAAGCCCCATTCAACCTGGCCTTGAACACTGCCAGGGATGGGGCAGCCACAGCTTCTCTGGGCAGCCTGCGCCAGAGCCTCAGCACCCTCGCAGGGAGGAGCTTCTTCCTAATCTCTGATAATCATTAAAAGCTGTGTCTTGATTGCATGTGACTCTTGATGAAGAAACCATGTGCAAAATACACAGAAATGGGCTGCAAGCATGGGTGGTCAAATCATTTCTGTGCATCTTGATTTCTTGCTCTGGAACAGGGAAGGGAAGGGGAAGAAAAGGAGAGGAAAAGAAGGAAAGGACTTCTTCCCACCCACTGTTAACTGGTAACATCCAGCTGGATTGCAGCCTTTTCCTATGGGTCATGTTCTCCACTGGCTGGTGTGACTGGCCAAGTGGACGCAGAGAAGTTATGATAGCATAAACCAGATGCAAGCTCAGAGTTATGGAGGTTGTAAGCTCGTAGCGCATTAAAAACACAGCTTGCAATAACAAGCTGCGCAGCATTCTAGCTCCTGGGAGGATTAATTACAGATGGTATCTGTGACAGCTAAATCAAGTACTTCTAATGTTGTGTAAACTTCATTAAGCAAACTCGGTGGCAGGGCTGTAATCTGTGAGAAATGGGAGAGGATGATGAGGGCAGAGAACAAAAATACTCTGTAGGAAGTTTAAAAAAAACCTTCATCAGTGTTTAAATCCTCTGAAACAATTTCTTCTACCTCTTATGCTTAAATAGTAGAATTTTAAACCACAAGCTTTTAAACTTCTTACCTGGTAAAGCCCTAAGAGCTTGGTAACCTGAATTAATAACAACTTTCTCCTAATACCTGCTAAGTTCCTCTCAGTCCAGGAGTCCTTTTTCTATCTGATATGTTGTATCCTTCCTGATATTCTACAACCACATGGATTTGATCGTGGAAATCGGAGAGGAAAAAGCACTGATCTCCTTCCTTGTTGCTGCTATGGTTAATGGTGGTGGTACCGGGTTTATAGGAAGGAGGCTTTGATTCAAACTTTGGCTGCAAGTTTTAAACTAAAAGCATTTCTGTGCTGGTATCATGAGTGATATTTTTCTAGTTTAAAGGAAAGTCCAACACATGCAAGATCACCATGTGCCAGCTCTCATCAGTAATGTGAGGGTATCATTTAATACTGCACTGAATTGCAGGTAACAGCATACTGCTGCAGAAAAGGCTGGTCACGTTTTCCCAGCTTCCTTTAGGGGCAGAAGCCTGAACCATGGAACAGTGAATACTTCTCTGCTGCTGTAGCAAGTTGCATCTGCACAGCAGAGGGGCCCATGCATGGCAGCACTGATGCTGGGAAACACTAAGGAGAACAGGTCAGGGGACAGAGTTCACAATTAGTTCATCTAGCTTGTGATTTCCCCCTTTGCAACTCAGTTATTGCAGCAGGGAGGCACTCCAGAGACAATTAAATGAGCTTTTGCCTACCAGACAGGGCAGAATTAACCCAGGAGGAAAAGCTAAGCTTCTGCTTTGAAGCACTTTTGCATTTAATATGGTATGTCTCGGTGGCCAGTGCAAAGAGGTTGTGTGCTTGGCTGGAATCAAAAAGTCGATGTTGTACTGGAGATTTCTGGCTATGTATACTCACAGCTCTCTCCCTTTGCCTGGTTGAAGAATAAACTGGATAGTAACTTGTCCTTGGAGAAACAATGGTATATCTACCATCCAAGGGAGTATTTTTGTTTCTTTTCCATCAAAATAACACTGTTGTCTCTCCATCCTCTCCCAAATCATTGTCTATGGATAGTTGCTTTAATGGTGATTTGTGTAGCATTTTGATGTATAAATTCAGGATTGGGAGCTTTACTGACCCATTTTGAAAAATTGTTTTGAAAATACAATCTTTCTCTAGTAATTTGGGAGGGTTTAAAAGAGAAACCAGTCTTGCCTTGTGTCTCTTTTTGATGTAGGAAGCAGTTCTGCCATCTAAATAAAGGTAAATTTGGGACAACAAAATTATTTCAGCTTTCATACTGGCAGTAAGTCAGTTGGGCTTTCTTTAAATGCATTTTTGTTTTGAAAGTCTTCTTTAAGGAACCCAGGAGTAGAAGGCTGACTCTGCTCTAGCCTGAAGGTAAGTGCTAAAAGGAATTGCTTCTGGTTCCCCACAGTTTAGATGCAGCTGAAGAGATATTTTGGTCTTTGGGCCTCATGAGATAACATGATAGAGTCTCTGTTTGGTGGCTCAAACACATGTTTTCAGGGGAAACATTTTAATTTTTATAATTTATGCTGCAAAACTCCTTTTTCTTTTCCTCTCAATGCTATTCTACTAAAGGGAATCCCGAGTCCTGCTCTGGAAATGCTTTGTAGCTGCTTATGTATCCTTCTGTCAGTAGAAGCCAACACAACAACCCAAGACTGCCTGTTCCTGCCCTCCCTTGCTCTCTTCTCTTGATGGCTCAGGAAGTTCACTTGTGTTTTGTGCCCTGTGGATAATTAAGCTTGTGTAGTTTTACAAAGCTGATGAGAGGGGTGTCAGTGGGATCTCTGTTCGCTTATTTTCCAGCAGGGAAGGACATGGCTTTCCTAAGGCCATGAGTAAGGCAAGCGGCATCAACTTGAGCACCAAAAGTAATGAAATCATGCAAGTCCAAGCCAGACTGTTTCGTGGCTCTTCTCCCAAAGGGATGGGGGATTTTACCTTTCTCCTGGCTCTCTTTGCAGGCTTTCTTGCAGGCATTTTTATAGCTTCATGGCACAGTGGTGTCCTGCAGTTACTAGTGTGTGGTTCCTAGGCACAACCATAGGACAGGTTGCTCTTAAACAAGGCTCTTGCCTGGCAGAAGTTGTCCCTTTATAATCATTACTTCTCCTAAAGCTGACATAAAATTATATGTTTTGAGGTTAACAAACAATAAAGTCCTTGTTTGCAAGTGGAGGGTATAATAATGGTTTGAACTGTTATCTCTTCCCTATAACCACTACCTAGTGCTTGACTTCAGTAAGCAACAAGGGCAGAGGCTGTTTTATGTGAGAAAAATTATTTTAAGTGGTCCTAAAAGCGCAAATTAAAGGAGATGGCAAGTTTTCAGAGGAAGAGTCCTGCTGCAATAAATACTTCTTAAAGCATGGCTGTCCTTACTGCATGGTCTGAGTGTTGGATGGTTTAACTAGCAGCATTGCTTTCAAATTCTAAGCTGGTTCTACAGAGGCTGTAACGATGGAAAGGGCTTTATTCCATTTCTTTTTTAAGGAAATATGTCTTTCAGTTCACTACAAGATGGAATCCTGTTTGAATCTATATTTCTATGATGAAGTTTTCAGAAATCATCCTTTGTGTTGGAGTAGCATGAAAAATGATTGCCCAGGAAGGATGGGTCCCCAGGCAGGACTCTGATGGTATGAGGGATGTTAAACATGGCTTTTGCTAATTCTTCTCTGTTACAGTCTGGTTGCTGCTTCTTGCTGCTGCCTCCTGCTCTGGGTCCAGTGCATAGCTGCGTGGGCAGGGGGATGAACAAGTGCTGACTAGGTGCTCTCTGTAGGTCTGTAAAACTCAGAATATTTCTTGAACAGGGAGAGATTCTTCTACAAACTATGGACAGGAAAAGGTGAGAACTCTGACTTTCCACATGTTATTTATAAATTTGAGGATTATAAAATTTGCCTGTTCTCCACTGCTCTTTCCTTGAGCATACTGGCAGATTCCAGAGATGTAATTGCAAAGCTTAAGTCAATTAAAACACATTTAAGGTCACTGTGATGCAAAAGCATAGCATTTTATGTGCATGTGGGCAACTAAATTGCTCTCCAGACGATCGAGTTATGTGTAGTTTCAAGTTTTGCCTTAGGAGTTTTAGGAAAAGCTTTTTAGTAAAAAACTGAGCTGATGAAATGTGGAGTGATGAAGCAACAGGGAGAAAGGATCCAATTCTGAGAGTTCAGAAGCCCACAAGGACGGAGGCAAGGACTAATAGGTAAGGAAGAAGTTTGTCCTTGTGTGGGTGCTAAGGCCCTGGCAAAGGTTGCCCAGAGAAGCTGTGGCTGCCCTATCCCTGGCAGTGTTCAAGGCCAGGCTGGATGAGGCTTGGAGCAACCTGCTCTAGTGGAAGGTGTCCCTGCCTGTGGCAGGAGGTTGGAACTGGATGACCTTAAGGTCCCTCCCAACCCAAACCAGTCTATGCTTAGTATGTGCAAGCATTTAGTCTCCTGCATTTCTTTTTTGGATGCTTTATACATAAAATGAAGGACTGTAAAGATTAAAGGGAAATTTGAATTAAAACCTGATTTGCACCCTGGTAGGACTTTGTGAAATTTCTCTCTGTATCTGTGGCTGCTGGAGGAAAAGGCATCTTGAGCTCTTGGAGCTCTTTGATGGCTCAAAACATTTGAGGGTTTAGTAGCTGCAACAGTTGTCAAAAAACGTACAGTGTTTCACATCTGTCAAATTGAACTCAAAAGACATGACCTGTAGCAGCTTTATTTGGTATTCAGCACTTCATAGCACATTGTGTCCCACCTGATCTAGCTGTGCATTTGGCCTTTTTTTGTATTTTTAAATCTCCTGCTGTTAGGAACTGTGAACACAGGCCAAGAGAGATTTTTGTATTAACTACACATGCATAAATGGGCACAATCCAGGCTTTTTAACAATATGCAAAGGAATAATTGTACCTGCAGTGTTATTGTGTGTAATTGCATTTAACTTGTGCTGAATGCTGCAGAGATCTAACTTGAGTCATTATTCCTGTTCATCTTTTGATACCTGATTCATTAGGGTAAGGAATGTGTAAGTCTGCAGGATCAAGGGCTTGCTCTGCCCAGAGCTGATCTTGCTTAGGCCTGCCCATCTCAGAATAAGGACCTTGTGTCATAATGCTGGTGCGCACTTGTTTTGTGTGCAGTATGTGTCAAGCCCAGAAAATGCTTTTCTGTAGCATGAAAAAGAAGATTCCTGGATAAATCTTAGGTTTGTGATCATCTATTTAACACCTTTTTCTTCCTGTTACTTGGAGTTACCTGTGTTGTTTTCAATTGTGCTTGCTCAGATGAGATGTTTTCTAAAGAGCATCTTCTTGTACTGAAGGCCATTATTCACAAGAATTGCAGAGCTTATTCTTTTTGTTCTCATATTAGTTGCCTCATCTTAGGGGTATTAATGGTAACAGAAAAATTTGGCTTAGACTCAGCTTTGTTTTTTGCTAAATACGGTCTTTTCCTCAAAGTGGGAAATAGCTGTGTCTTGTGGAATACAAGCGGATCATTCGTTGTGTGTTGAGAACTAATTCTGTGATTAGGAAACAGGCATAGCCCTAAGTGACTTTTGGAGACTCCTCTTCGTGCAGAGCCATGACATCTAATATATTCTGCTTGTTGCTTACGCTGTGTGAAGGTACTTTGTGTGTGAAATGTCTAGTGCAATGAACAGATGACAGAATAGAATGAAGGGTGCAGGGTTACAAAATATCAGCTTACAAATATTGCCATCACTTCAATGGAAAGCTGAGAGGTAAATCACCATCTAGGTCAGACTGCAGCCTGCTCTTATGTACAGCTGTGGATGGGATCATAGGTACAAACGTACCAAAAAGGGCAGACTGCCACATGTAGCTGATTGCATGGAGGCATCCATGGAGAGCTTGCCTTATCTTCTTCATGGCTTACTGCATGTCCCTGTGAAAGATAACCCTGGCAGCATTAAAAGAAGATGTAGCTAAAAGAGTGCATTATCCTGATTGTGAAGTGCAAAATCTAGTGTTCTTTTTACCATCAAGAAACATTTATTTTAAGTGACTGAAGACTGGGTCAGACTTACTGCGATCGGGTTAATCCCTTTGTATTGAATCAAGTTGTGCTGTCTTGTGCTTTGAGACTACTCCAGGATATGGGCAAGATTCAGAAAATTCCTTTGTAGCTATTTCTGGGCATAAAGCAAGAAATCATCTGAGAGAGCTTCTGTGTTTTCTTGACCAACTTCCCTAGGGATACGCTGCATAAACCCTAGGAGACTTGGATTCATTCTGTGCATTGGACATACTTTTTGTTTATTTGGGTTCTGCTGTAGACATTCATCTTTGGCAAAGCTTGCACAGAAACATCATCTAGGCATTAGCAGCTGGTAATAATAAACTCTACCTTTGTTATTCATCTTTGTTCCTCAGCTTCTTGCTTTATTAGCAGACCCTACATATGCTTCTTGTGAGGTATCTTTTACATGGGAATTTAAAAAATCTATTTTTAATTGATTTCTTCTTGAAGTGTCTGTTAAATGTTTGTTGGGTTTTTTCTCCTTAATTTTTGAGTCATTTTATTGTGGTTCACTGCTGGGAACTGTGTTTTTCCCTGGAGTTCCTTTGGATTCTCAGAGAAGTGAAACTCCAAACCCAAATACCCGATTCAGCTTTCATTTTAGAAACCATGCCGCTGAAATGGCAGCAGAAGATGAAAATAGACTGTTATGAGTGGGACAGGAGCTGATGCAGGCTGGAATGTGCAGGTTAGATTTCAGCAGGAGAAGAGGTTCCCCCTCCTTACTTATTTTGGCTCCTCTTTGTCTGGAAAATGAATTTGTGTGAGAGGAGAAGGTTCTCTAGCAAGAGGTAAGTGTTAGCAGAGGTTATGCTTGACAACGAGCTGCAACTTGGATGTCTCTGCATCTGTATCTGGTGTTTCCACTTCATATTTTCCTGCAGAAATCTGGGACAGTTTCTTCCTGAGAATAGCTATTGGTACCAAGCACAGCCAGGTACTGCATAGTAGTGAAATCTCTTAGATGTAAGAGTGTCATATTGCATGACGCTTTTCAAATGGATGAGTGCCAAAGAACCTTCAAGTCTATAATCCTACCAGAAACAGGTCTGAAAAGACCATTCCTTTGACTTCAGCAATGTTCAGTGGTTCTGTCTGTTCAAAGCATCCTGTGAGTCCTTGCCCGAGGCAAGCCTGCTGTTGGACTTAAGGTCTTGCCTTGCATTTTGATTACAGAGAACACAGAGAGAATGCAGCCTGGTGTTGCGTGTGTTCTTTGTGAGCACCAGTCTTTGTTTTCCTATCTCTCTGAAAAGTCTTGCTGCACTTTGAGAGGTGAGAGGACAGCAGTGAATGTAGATCATCAAAGTTGAGTTCCCAGCTAGGACAGAATACTCCCCACCTCACCACCCCCAGAAAAATGTAAAACATGGATTCTGTGGGAGGGTTTCCAAAAACCATTTTGTCAGGATAGTTTGGTACTTGGGAGTCAGCTCTTTTTTTTTTGATTCTTGCTCCAAGAAGACTAAACTAGGTTTTCTAGCCTTTTGGGTAAACCTCGTCTTAATTTGCATCCGTTTTACCTGCCTTTGACTGTGAGAAGCTTCAAATTGTCTCTATATGAAAAGCAATTAAAAGGGGGTTGTTCCTGATGAGGTTTTGACACTAGCACTGGTGCTAGGAGTGCAGACTTGAAGGAGGAGGGTACTGTATGTGCTCTGTGGAATAACTGGAAGGGTTTGATGGATCTGGTTAGCCACTGGGATATATTTTGCTGCTTTGGGCAACAGTGAAATTACTTTTGATTCTACCTTATTTTTCACAGCCCTGCATGGTGGGAGGTAGCACACAGAAATGTCAAGGAAAGGAGCCTCAGATTCCTGGTTATTGCTGCTTAGGTTCAAATAAAGCACTGACTGCAGAGCAAGCCACTTTACAGAGTCTTGCTTTAGATAACTCCTCACTCATAACCATGGCATTTATCAGGAAAGGGGAGCCAGGTGGGTCTGGAGACTTTGCAGGCAGCATAGAAAGCTGGTTTGGGGAGAGGTTGGGTGTAAGTGTACACAGTCTTCAGTCAGTAAGGTACGGTGTTGCAAAGAGTCTTATTAATCCCAGCTGCGCTGTTTGTCTGACCAGCCTCAAATCAAATTGACTTGTGCCTTCCTTTAGACAAAAATTGCTAAGTGCTTACTCAGATGAAATTATGGATGCCTGTTTCAGAGCAGACAAGTGTGAAAACAAATGTCACAGCTCGTACAGCTGTAGTTGGTGTGATGCATTCATAAGTAATTTTTAAGTAATTTGTAATCTCAAGTTCCTGCAAGTAAATGACTTTTTAGATATCTCATTAAAGAATTAAATCCTAATGGCCTGACCATATCAATCAAAGCCGTGTGACAGTTGGGTGGATGGTAACGGTTCCCTCAGTTGCTGGAGGTGTAAACAGACACTTCAAATGCTATTTTGCCTGCAA
Organism: Loriculus beryllinus; assembly: GCA_039877255.1. NCBI lineage: Eukaryota > Metazoa > Chordata > Aves > Psittaciformes > Psittacidae > Loriculus > Loriculus beryllinus. The sequence goes on from JBCJKH010053598.1 coordinate 8,258, forward strand.
CTGTGCTTGTAATTGAAGTATTAGTTGTCCTGAACAACCAGATATGAGGAGGGAATGAGAGAAAAAGAGAGGAAGCCTGTACTTGCTTATATGTCTGTAAAATGCTGAACACACAAAGATCAAGTAATTGAGACAAGCCAAATGTTTACACAGGGGCATTTCTAGTGCCCCCATCCTTCGCAGTTCTGAAGTTAAGTTTGCCTGGAGGATAGGATGAATTGAGATGATGTAGAAAATAAAACAGGGACTTGTTTTGTTTTGTTTATCTGGGGGAGAATCAAAGAAGGGCAAGGTGCAGCTTTGATGCAGGGTCAAACGTGGGGTTTAAGTGCAGCTTTTGGTTTTGATTCATTAGCTGGAAGTAGAGGGAGGAGAGCTTGCCCTGATAAACACCAGCAGGAGTAATTGGTTTGCTGGGAGAGGAAGAAGATCTAGCAGTGGAGTAAAGAGTGTGTTTCTGCTGACTTTGTTAGACCCTAGTATTCAAGAAGTGAGGACTGATGCCTTTATTTCTGGATTGCTCATTGACAGATGCTAAAATGGCCTTCAGAGGGGCAGCTGTCTGCCATTACCCAGTCCCTTTTAAAGAATTTATTGTGAAGCACCTTCTCTTGTTCCTCTTTACAGCTTTGCTCAAAGGGTTTTTTCTGAGCTGACATGCTGGTGATCTCCTTAGTAGGGAGGTGGTTTCGCTCACTATTATAAATTACCTCCTATCTATTAGAACTTTGATGCCTGCTTAGTGTACGGAGCAGCTGGCGGTCTCCTAGAATGCCAGCAAATATGCTTGGCTCCTACAGAAAAAGTTTGGAGGTTTTGGACATCAAACAAACTGTCTAACAGTACACTAGTTAATCATAGATGCCTAATACTTTTGTTTAAACAAATGTCAGCAAGGGGCATATTGCAGCCGAACATTCCATAGGCAGCTTAGTTTTTGCTGCTCCTGTCTGTTCTGATGGAAGTGCTTTGTGGGGATCACAGATCACTTCATCCTCTTAAGATTTCACTTGGTTTTGTCTATGCTGCTGAAATTGTTATTTAAGGGTGCACTTATTTCCTAGAAGTGATTTAGACTTGTATGGAGTAAGGCTGATACTAGCAGCGCATTTTATGAAGGCCACCAGACAGGAATGACCGTTATTCATTACCAGCTTGCTGAAACAAAAGTGGAAAGCTCTATTTTCCTGCCACTTTCCTAAGAGGTATGGTTCCCTGCTGCCTCTTTCCTTTGAATTTGTGAAATTTGCCATTAACAATGAAGCAATGGACGAAGTACAAGTATTATGTGTGACAGGCTGCTCCTCTTAGGACCTCCATCTTGCATAAATCACTTTCCTTATGCCTCTCTATAAAATTTAAATGACATCTGGAAGGAAGGGACTTGCCAGACCCATCCCTCTGAAATATTAAAGTTGTTTTACATTACATTGGCATTGCTTTAATCAAAATCTCAGCACTTGGGATGGAATGTGTGACCAGCTCAAATTTAGGGCACAGCATCCGCAGAGACATTTTGGAGAGAAAAGGTAATAATATTTTCTACCATAAGCATGTTTTGAGCTTTAGATTTCCTTCTAGGGTAGACAAGATGGCTCACTGGATTTCTTCAATATGTTTTTCCTTAGAGGAATTTCAAGTCAGTGCTAAAATTCCATCTCCTTTCAGAGTGTTTTTGCGTTTTGGGAAAGTCTTAAATCTTTAAAGATTCAGAGACTTTGTAATGTGAAAATATTGAAGACATTTGAATAGTGAGGTGGCACCAAGGTGGCCAATTTTGGATTTTGCTTTTGCCACATTGTGACTTTCCACAGCTGGTAAAGTTTTGAAAAGTTATAGGAAGCAGCAGACCTGACCAACAAAACAAGTGCAGGAGCAAGTGGGAAAGGGTCCGTGAAGTAAAATGGCCTGAATATTGAGAATGTAATGAATGATGGCAACAAGAAATGCTAAAAATGGCAAGGAGAAAAAGAAGTTCTTCATAGGAAGATGGGGAAAATCTAAAGCATTTGAAATGCCTTCTGACATTATTGATTTTTCCTAAAGATCCTTTGCCTTCTTCCAAACCAGCACCTTGCCAGGCATCTGAATTTCAGGTCAGCAACTTGAGTGCACATAGTGAGGCTTGTTGGTTGCAGTGTAAGGCTGGATTAACATACCTAACAGGCTCTCATTTGTGGATAGTCTGCATGATCTTTCCTTATCCCTGACCATGTGGTAGGAAATACGTGCTGATGGTTCCTAGCAGGTGACGTAGCTGGAGGAGATGATTGGAAGTGCCAGTCCCTTTTCTTTACCCTGGCCGTGGCTTGGAGAGCCAGCAAGGAGCTTGGGGGCCTGTCTGCTGTCCTTCTGCCCCAGGTTTTCTTTCTTCTTGCTCGTGGAGCCAGGTGTGTTCACTTTAGCATGGCAACATGAGTGAAATCCCATCCTTTCCTAGCATTCTGTATGACATGTTTTCATTATGTTTGCAATGTGTAAATGCAGCTGTAATAGTGTATCGGTGACTCTGCTGCAGAAGTTATGCTGGCGTAGCTAATCTTCACAGAGAGGAGACTTATTCTATGAAACTCTATTTTCACAGTGCAAATTGTGGGGTGGGGAGGGGTGGGGTGGACATGAAATGACTTGTGCATATAGCTCATGGGCACTTTAATCTTGGTATACTGTGTCTGCAGACAGGGGAGTGGTACCCAGGATAATCATACAGGTAAGAGTAGTAAAAACCTGTGTGTTGGCTTGCTTTCAAGCCAAGCGTGCTCTGAGCTAGGCTCCAGAATTCTGTATCCCTGTTCGTCTTCAGGGAATGGAAAAACTGCAGATTAATAGTGGGATAAGAAGCAATTTTTATCCCTTAATTGATCCCTGTTTCCAAGCGCAATGCGTCTTGCCTGTCTTAATGTCTCAGCCCGGTTGAGATTGGTATGAGATACGGAATTTAGGATCTCCCTTGAGCAATCTCCTCTTGCAGGAAGAGCCCTACCTTCCTCGAGGCTTTCATCAAGCATCTTTCATTGGCTGAAAGCAGCGGTGTTGTGTGCAGGCATCCTTCCTCAGCACCACGCCACTCTTTGTAGGCTTCAAAAACTTTTGGCACCGTTTTGAAGGTGGGGAGAAACTGAAGAATTTTTAGTCTGCTGTGTTGAGAAGTTCGTTAGGTTTTGCTTTCAGTTACTTCCAGTGGTTTAGGAATCTGTTCTCAATCTGGTGCTGCCCGGTGCATGTTTTCAAGAGGGAGGATGCTGTATGGCTGCGTTCAGGCTTCACAGATGCATTTCCCACTTGGTCTAGCTGCTGTTTTAATATGTCTGTTGCTGCACTACCTCTGTTGAATCTTTTAGTGCTTGTGCAAGGATGCTCACATGTTCCTACAGACAATTATAAAATGAGGCAACACTGCTGGATGTGCGTGTTACAGCCTTTTTATGACCGATGCCAAACCTGAATCTAAACCTGTATTGAGACACAGAAACAATGTCAATCCAACTCTACGGTATTACATGGTGATCTTTACCGACTAGACAGAGAAGATTGCTTGAACCCTTTGGCAAAGGAATGATGGCAGGGACGCTGCCCTCTGCAAAAACATTCTTGCTTATGCTCTTGGATGGTAATTAGGGTTACGTTTACGATAGCTTCTTTCAGGCTTTCTCAACTTGTAGAATAAAGCCATAAACCTGTACTTCAGGTCCCAGAACGTGAAAGCGAGATTAATAGCAAGGCTTAAACACTTGTCAGGTGGATTTAAAGTGCAATATTTACTGCAGTATAGAAGACAGCACTGAAATACTTTATGTTCCCAAACCACTGAAAAACAGGCTGCTCACCATGGCTGTACGTTATGATGGTTTCTTTCAAGAGGCTTAAACCACGTTTCTCATGGTGCTGAATAGGAAGCATTAGGCACAAGTTCAAGGATATGATTTGGGATGTGCTTCCCATTGTTTCTTCATTTACTCTGGGCATCTCAGAAGAAGCAAAGTTTCTTGGGCTCAGATGAAAAATGACCATCTGGAGAACATGACTCGGAGATGGGAACAGCCTATGGTTTATGAGGACAGCTGATAACACCAGAGCTCTCTCTAACTGTGGGGTGGCTCTGCAGCTGAGGTAAGATGGGAACCATTTGACTTGTGTTGATGCAGTCCAAGAGCCGTGCAACATCTGGGTGCTAAAGAACCAAGTGTTCATGTCTGTTTCCCTGCAGGTGGGAAAGGAGTGAGCCTGCCTCTGAGCTTCACTCCGGTGACCCACATTACTTTGCTTTTTTTAGATAAAACTATCTAAAGTTGCAGGGAAGAGGCCAAGGCTGGATGGGGCTATGAGCAACCTGGTCTAGTGGAAGGTGTCACTACCTGTGGCAGAGATTGGAAGTGGATGAGCTTTAAGGTCCCTTCCCATACAAACCAATCTGGGATTTTAAGAACGTGGCCTATGGATGTCAAATCAAATGATGAATGCAGGTGTTTGGAAAAATCCATCATGCTATTGTGCATAGACCTTGTGAAAGTGGCAAGGCAGAGAAGTGAGTGAACAGTGCTGGAGAGGACATTTTGCCTTCTTGCTTGTCTCTGGTATTGGCAGTAAAGTAGAGTTATTTCTCTTGAGCTAATCCTGACATCATTAATAAAGTGAGGATTCCTCCCTGGAGTTGTATCATCTATTCCTTTCAGAGTGCTGCATTTGTACATGTCCTACACCATCTCTGCAGTGTGTCACCTATCTTAATTACGGTCCATGACAGATGCTTCCAGGTATCTTATGATAGTAGAGATGGTTGATTACAGGTTTCTTTACACCTCAAATTCCTTGCATTCTCAAGTAATTTGTTACACTGCCTTTACAGGGCACCCCACTGAAACTTGGAGTATGTTTTATTTTAACATCCTTCAGTCTAACAGGCATGTGGATCTGCAGTATTCAGACTGTGTGTTAAGGTTTTATTTCTCTCCTTCCAGATTATCAGGTGGTGACAGGTAAATATCCTACAGAAAAGAAAATTAATTCAGTAGTCTTGCATCTCCCAGTTCAGTTTTAGTTTTTTGCTGGGGATAAAAAGGGGGAAGAAGAATAAAAAATGCAATAAAATATTTTTCTGAATCCCCTACCCTTTTTTATTGCCAGGTTGTGCTTTATGTACATGCTGCTGATTTGGAAAGCATGGGAAGTCACATGTGGACAGACATGTGAAAGTCTTAGAAGCATCAAGATGGAAACGCCCATCACTGAGGTCTTTGAGAGAGACGGTTGCACTTTAAAAAGGCTGAAAGTACCTGTCAGGTCTTTTAGTTGTGGGAATTCTTCTTTGTGCTTCACAGCAGTGTTCTCAGATACAGGTCTTGCGCAGCCAAGGATTAACCCACGTTTTCTTTCGAGATCTTCTTCCTTATAACTGAGTTCATCCATGCGGTCAGGTAGGTCACATTCATACATTTTGTGGGATTCCTATTGCTCTAAGAAGTCTCCAGGCTGCTGATCACATTTATGGCACAGTGAAAATTGGGCAATATGGAAGTGGGGAATCTCTTAAGACTTACAGCTGGGAGACTGGGGAACCTCTCCTCCCTTCCATTGTAGCACAGACTGGCCAGGACAAGAAGTAAACCCAGAGTGTTTTTCAGGATAAGCATTCTTCAGAGACTGCTTAAGAACCTCCAGAAAACAATGTGCACTCAGATTACAGAGCAGCAGTGCTGCATTCACCCCACAGGTATCACTGACCGCTGGATGGAAGTTGTTGCTGTAGGTAGTCTTTGATGCTGACCATGTGCTGGGATTCCAGAAGGGGATCAGATATCTTATATGGCTCATGAGCTGATACTGATCAAACTGTTTAAGGGCTATGAAATCTCATACCTGAGGGTCTAATGCCATCTTGGGTTAGTAGGCACCCAGATGGGCCTTTGTGGTAGACAGATGTCTTCTTGCTGCAGGGTTGCTTTGGATCTCAGATGCTCTCCACTATCTTGGAGCTGACCTCCAAGTTTGGTTCTTTACTCTGAATTTTGTTTGCAGTGGATGACATTACATGACTAGGCCTTCTTAAGAACTCCCTGTTTGCTAGACTACATTGCACCCATCACCCCACTAAGCCATTTGGTGTGTTTGGAAAGGACAGTAGTTTTTGCCTCCTGACAGTTGCTTGGACAGTGTGCGTAAGCATAGATGTGTTACTGCTTGTCTTCTCTGCACTAACTGGAGTTAGCAGAAACTTGGGTCAGGAAGAAACTGGCCTAAACTTGAAAAAACAGAGACCAAAAAATGCAGATACTTGTTTTTCATGTGAATTGGGGTGATACTTCTGATTTTTTTGCCCTGAGTACCTGAGTAATGGCAAGGTGAACAAAATGCTGGGGCAGTCATCCATACAGCAAGTGGTTAGGTCCAGTTTTGTCATGACTCTTCAAATGGTGTTTTCCATCCATGTACTTGGAAAGGATGGCCGTGAAGCATCCCCAGAGAAGGTTGCTTGTGTCACTTCTCGTAAATAGCTTTGTTCCTCAGGGAAGCTGTGAATCATTCAGGGTACAGGCAGCTTGTCGAGCATGGGAGTCTTTCCAGACTTTCTCAAAGTAAATGCAGATGAAGGAAAAGTACAAACCTTGTCAGGTTCCTGCAGGAACCTGGAGTTAAAAGCATTGTGGAGGTCTTTCTTAAGCTGCATCAAAGCTACCTGAGCAAAATCTGGAAAAAAGGGGGGGAAAAACATTAAAACTACCTGGGCTCTGTAAAAGTTGGTCTGTTTCATACCTCCCTTAAGAAGGGGAAAAAAGAGAAGAAAATTGCAAAGAAGAGTTACAGCATATCACAGTGTCATTATTAAATTTGTAATGAGGCAGCAATTATTTCTAACCAAGCGTGAAGTAGCATGACAAGAACGAGCTCACATTGTGTCAGTGAGCAATCTTCAGACTGGCAAATATCCGTGGCAGCACTGAGAGTGATGTGATGAAAGCTCTCTGGTACTCTCTTGTCTCTGAATGTGTGCGGACATTTATGCCTGAGGCTTTATGCCCCCGAGAGCTGTACGTTGAAAAGCACATTAGCAGGCCTTCATTTAAGCTTAGTAAGGAAGCAGAAATAAAATGGTTAACAAAAACTAATTCTTAGGTGTTATTTTCAGTAATATTCAGCCCATTCTTGCATGCCTGAGGATGGAGTGAAGATGCTTTTTCTTCTTAAACCTGAATTTAAGGGATGCATATGTTTTGCCTCTGCTAAATATTTCCGTAGAGCAGCTTCTGGAGGTTCAGACAGCACTACAGTGAAGGAATAAAGTGCTTTGACATAAAACTGTCCCTTTATTAAACGATGAGCGTCAGAGAGATTTAAGGACCACCCGGTCTGTTTTCAGGAGTCTAAATAAGTGCTTGTGCACATGCTCTTTCTTACTGTTACAGCTCCAGTCACCGTTACAGGCTTGCGATATAAATTGTTCCCAAGCTTTTACTACAGATTTATTCTGAGCAGGATGTTAAGTATGGAGGAGGGGGTGAAAGAGAAAAATTCATGTGCATGAGCTACTGTGGTGATGGTAATCTTTGTCCCTTAGCTTGCGTCTATTCTGGACAGTCACAGTTTGTAAAACTGAGGTTTGTTTTTCTTGTCATAAAGGGAGCAAACTGCAGAGATGCGCATAGTATGGATTATATTTATTTTCAGAGCAACTCCTGACATCTCCCTGGCATTATATTGGAAGAGTAGCCCATGGCATTACATGAGCCAGCTTGTGTCCAGGCAGCCAAGATGGTCAACGGGATCCTGGCCTGTATCAGCAATGGTGTGGCAGCAGGACCAGGGCAGTGATCATCCCCTGCACTGGGCACTGGTGAGGCTGCACCTCAAATCCTGTGTTCAGTTCTGGGCCTCTCACTACAAGAGAGACATTGAGGTGCTGAAGCGGGTTCAGAGAAGGGCAATGGAGCTGGTGAAGGGCCTGGAGCACAAGTGTGATGAGGACCGGCTCAGGAACTGGGGGGGTTAGTCTGGAGGAGAGAAGGCTCAGGGGGGACCTTATCGTTCTCTACAACTGCCTGACAGGAGGTTGTAGTGAGGTGGATGTCGGTCTCTTCTCCCAAGAGACAAGTGATATAGGACAAGAGGAAATGGCCTCAAGCTGCACCAGGGGAGGTTTAGATTGAATATTAGGAACAATTTCTTCACAGAGAGGGTGATCAGGCATTGGCAGTGGTAGAATCATCGTCCCTGGAAGTGTTCACAAACCGTGTAGATGAGGCCCTCAGTGATACTGTTTAGTGGTGGTCTTGGCAATCCTGGGGGGATAGTTGGACTTGATGATCTTAAAGGTCTTTTCCAACCTACTTGATTCTATGATTCTATTCTTATGCATTGAAAAAATGAATATACTTCAGATAGGATTATAGGACTTTAATTTTAAATAAATATTTCTTTTGCCATGGCCTTTTCTGCACTGCTTCTGAATAATGAAAGCAAAATGAACTGTTCCAGCACAAGCCCAAAGAGGTCTGTAATTTATTTCCTGTTGAATGCTGCCACTTATCAATGGGTAATGTAATTAATCTCTGATTGACAGCCAATCACGCTAGCAAACACAACAGTACTTCTCCTACTGAGACTGACCATGCCCTGGTTTTTCGTGTTTCTCTTACCTGTCTCATGAGAGGGAGTTTAAATGTCTTACACAACCGCTATTTATCCTTCCCTCTCTGAGAAGCAAGGGGTTGTGTTCATCTGATCACCCTTTCCAGCCCTGAAGTTATTTTTTTGCTGGTTTTGCCTCTGCTCCTTCAACCTGTTCACTCCTCTTGAACCTTTATTGTATTTTCTGATGTGAGCTACCTGGTGCCAACCTGCAGTTGAGGGTGTAGACCAGACCTGGTTGATCTCGTCCGTGTTTTCAGTGTCATGAGTCAGTCATCCTTGATTTATTTTAGGGACAACGCTAATGGATGGCAGTTTTGGCACTGCATAGCATACAGGTTTGTCATAAAACACAGGATACTTGGCACTGGATGTGGTTGGATTCATAACATTAGTAAATACTGGGCTTGCCATCAGTAGCCTGCTGGAGTGGAGTACAATGGTGCTGATTGCACTGCTGACGTATGAAAAGGTGGTTCTTGTCCTCTTGAGAAGTTATCATTTCAAGGTGAAAGTGCATCGCAGTGGACATATCACAGCAAAGTTTGTTGCATGCTTCTTTCTAAAGATCCCCATCACTGTTGATGACTGGTTGCTCCCAGGACCAGTTGCCCACAGGGTAAGGTAGTTGGTAGCATTAATCCGTGGGTTTGAGTAGACCTTTTGGCCACCCTTTACAACTCAGAGACCATAAGGAGAATTAGGCCTGATCTTGTCCTCTCAATAGACATAAAGCCAAGTGCAAATTGTCAGTAACGTTAGTTCTGTTTCTTGGTTCTTCAAGGGTGTATTTATCACTCATCCCTCCTTGTCTTTGCTGTTTCCCATATTCAGCTCTGTTGTTGGCTTCCAAACCTGTCATGATGTTGTAGTCATGCTGTTGTAGTGATTGTTGTGGCGATGCTGTTGTGTGCTCTGCTGCTGAATATGCCCTCCAACAAAACAAGGTATTTTGCTTTTGATTAGTACTAGCTTAAAAAAAGATTTTTGAATGAAAGACTTTAAGCTGAAAGAGGATCTAGATGAGATCTTCAGAAGCAATTCTTCCTTATGAGGGTGTTGAGATGCTGGCATGCATTGCCCAGAGGAGCTGTGGCTGCCCCATCCCTGGCAGTGTTCAAGACCAGGTTGGATGGGGATTGGAGCAACCTGGTCTAGTGGAAGGTGTCCTTGCCTGTGGCAGGGGATTGGAACTGGAGGAGTTTTAAGGTCCCTTCCAACACAAACTGTAATAGAATTGCTGTGTGGATGCTTGGCAGTGATTTTTCTCAGGATAAATGTCATCTTGCTCATTACTTGGGATGTCACAAAGGAAGACACTGTACCAGGTGGTGTTTATCCTTTTCTTTAGCTCCAGCTAGTTGTGTGTGCAAGGCCGTGCCCTTGTTATGTAATAGTGCAATAAAGAAAGAAAAGATCATAAAAACTGAATAACTAATGAAGAGAAGGGAAAGAATCTAGAAAGAATAAGACAATGCATTAAACATTTCCCTGAGCAGAGAAACGAGTCTCAGTTCAGTAGCAAAAACTTCTGTTAATGGAGATATATGTGAAGGCAAGGAAGACCACAAAGTAGACAGGGTAACCTCATACCAGGGAATTCCTTCTGTAGAGTGAGAAGTGATTTGCTGTGTTTCTGCTCAGCTTGTTTGGTGTGGGCTATGCTTTGTTGTCACTGTAAAAAAATGGTCATTTTTAGAGCACTTGTGACCTGGTGAACATAATAAGGGCTGCTTTGCTTAATGTGCCTCACAGCTTCTCCTTCCTCCCATGCTGTCACTCTTGATCTGTCCAGATAATCACCATCCCAGTGTGTGTCTTGGAAACAGTCTGAACTACAGCTACAGGCCCATGTAAATTTTTATTTAGGTAATAAATGTACTAGGAGAAGTTACTGCTTTCACTGCGGCATACATGGATGGAAGCATGAGGACACAAAGGTCTTTATTCATGTTTTCCCTTCTTGTCCAGCAGTCATCTTGATGGGAGTTACAATCTGGAATTACAGTGGGAGGCTTTATGTTTTGAAAATATTTGTCACTACCCAGGCTGTTGTTGGTTATAAGTCAGACAGGAAGGAAAGCCAGTGCTGGCATATTTCAAGGTGAAATGGTTGACTGTGAAGTTATTTTGTACACTGTTCAGATAGGCAGGTGTGCTAATAATGCAGGTAATAACTGGACAGATGTAATCCCTAAATCAAACAATAATAAGCAAGAATGTACTGCTGATGGAGTTGCTGTTTTACAGGAGTGATAGCAGCCAGTCATAAGGGAGTACCTCCATCCACCTCAGTATTTCCTTCCAGCACCTCTTCCTTTTTCCTTCTAATTACTTATTAGAGGAGCTATTTAATAGATTGATGTCTGTGTTCTTTATGCATGTTATCTGTTGCTAACGTGAATCTAGTTACTGCATTTTAGTTCAACAAAGGTTCCTCAAGGATAATTCCTCCCTCTGTGGGTCAGGCAGGAGGAAAAGCCTTTTGGTATTACCTGATTAACCCATGGGGAGGAGAAATGCAGAAAGTTTGTTATAAAACAGGGAGGAAATAAGGCAGGAGGTGGATGGTACAAAGCATTTTAAAACCAGCATCTATTATTACATCTCATCTATCAAAAAAGATTACAGACAGGCACCTCTTTCCTTAAAAGAAGCACACAAATACATATATCATCTTTGCCCTTTTCAGGATATTTTAAGCCTAATTTTGGTTTCAAGACTGTAGTTTCTGTGTGCCAAAGTCAATTAATTTAATCATTTGTAACAGAAGGCAACACAGAACCTGTATACTAGAGTGAAATACTAAGCTGTTACATACCATTTTCTGCTATTAATTTCAATTTGCTTTGTCATAAAATCACCACTTTGTTCAATCTTGATAGCTACCAGTGAACCAGAGGCTCTTAGAACAATACCAGAGGACATGAAGACAGCCTGCAAAATCCCTTTTTTCTACAGCCCTCTCCTAATCATTTTTGTTCAGTAATGAAGTCTTTGTTCACAAAGATTAATGACTTTGCAGGGGTCCCCTTCCTTCTTTGAAGGAAAGAGAGAACCAGTTTATTAAGCTGCTGCATAGGGAGCTGAGATTGAAGATAAGGATGTAAAGGGTTGTATTTCCTGGGAGCTGTATGGGAGATTACTCTGCTTGGATCCACAGTAACAATAGTAGGATTTGAGGTGCATAATTCTTTGCTTTACACTTTGAAAGGGTACCTCCTAAATATCCAGCTTGGAATTGGAAATACCTATGTATTTGCTAAAGGGGCTTGAAGAATTGCTCTGGACCGTATTGTTTCCTTCAAGAAGTAGAAAGAAAGTAATGTTTCACCTGATACACTACTTCCAGGGCCTACTGCAAATGACTTTGACTGAAGGATATTTTCTTTCTCTGCTGAATCAGCTGCCTGAGCTGCAGTGATTTTCATGGCCTGATGATTTTTTGTTAGAAATAGGATAAAAGGCTTAGCCTGTCTTGTTCATTCTGCCCTGGCTAGATATAGTTAACACTGAAGCATTTGGCCTAACATAGCCGGCATTTCAGCAGCACAACAGGATGAATTTAAAATAATGCATCCTGCTGGTGATATTACTTCATCATTTGACATATCTCTGTTGGGACAACAGAGGATATTCCCTTTTCCTTTAGAAAACATAAAAATACAAGCTCAAAAGGCCAGCAGTGTTTCCTAGAGGGGATAGCCAGGCTATGCTCTGCAAGGAATCCCTTCTAATATATTCACTGGATTAACTCAGTTTAACGGCCAATTTCAAGTGTGATTTTATTGTTTCTCAGGCTGTGGTTCTGTGCACAACTGATAGCAGCTGCCTGCATTTCTACAGCCTTCACTGGTTGATGTTGACTGCTAAAGCCCTGACAGCTTCCACAGGTTCAATTCTCAAACAAGCAGCAGCATTTTCAGGAGGTGGAACAGAACCTCCCTGGTTCTCTTGGGCAGGTAGAGCTGTGCTTTGCCTCAGCTACACCTGTGCGCTTTGGCCCTGCACCAAAGCATCGCACCATGGAGATTGTGTCTCCTGCTGCTCCAGAGATAGCCATTATATTGTAACAAATGTGATATTTAAAGCTATGATCAAGCTTAGGTTAAATGAATCCCTTTCCTCCCTTCTTTTCAACAGCCGTTCAATCAGACCCTCTAGGTTTAATATCCATTCAGAAGTCATTCTGGGGGAGGATGTTTGAAATTTGCCACTTGGTAGGTTAGGAACTATGTGAGTAAAGAAGAAAACACCCAGCAGGAGGACCCCGAATGTTTTTCCTGGATGCTAAGGAGAACTGCTTGTGTGTGCGGTTTTAAACCACTCTTGTAATTCCTCCAGCTTGTTTGCTCTGCACATTTGATTCATTTGAGCCTTTTCCCAGTGATTGTTTTTGTGTCTGTATGAAAGCTAGGATAAAGTTTACAACAGCACCCGAGTCATTTATGGATATCTTAGAATATCATAGTCTTCCCATCCCTAAAATAGCTTAGGGCTAGTGGGAAGTTTTATTTGTAGACTCTGGTTTTTTTACAAGGCTGGTACAGCTAGTGAAAGACTGAACAGTTAAAAAATGTAGAAAAGCATCAGACTAGTGAACTGTGAGAACAGTACCTTGGTTTAGTCTGTCTGACTTTTTAATTCCATAGCTGGGACAAGGGGGAAAATAGTTCTCAATTCCTGAAACTGTGTGTTTGTGTTATGTTCTGTTCATCAAGCTGTATATGCTGCTTTAACTGCACTGTTAACTCCTAGGAGTGCAGGGCTAGAACTGTTTCCACTGAGATGAGCTGAATTTCCATTCGGTTTCAGAGACGGAGCTGTTCTGCTGTTCTGCTTGTGGGCATGCTGGAGTAAGGCCATTAAAAGACCATTTTCAAGGGGGTTTTTATTGTATGTGAACACGTATCAGGTTTGAAAACATACCCAGCAGCAGCAACAGCTCCCTACTGCAAAAGATAAAACATAAAATCTAAACTCAAATGGACAATCGGAATTCTTTATGTGTTTTTGAATGACTCTCATCCCTTCATTGCTTCATTAATGGATATCCCCACAGACCACAGCTCTCTCTCAGCTTCCCTTACATTGGGTTTATTCTGCCAATTGCCTGATATTGTCAACTAATTGGAGTGGAAATGATAAATGTTGTTACTGAGCTGCCAGGTGTCCTCACTTGGCCGCTGGTGGGTGATGCTGGTGATTGTTACCCAAAGTGTAATTGCTCAGAGCTCTGCCTACAGGCTCAACAAAGCATACTGGTGTTTTTCCTCTGAGAACATCCAGTACCTGCCTCTGGTTGAGGATGACTTGGGCAGTGAATCCAACCCAGTGCAAGTATCAGGGTGTGCTTGGGCTGGGTGCTATTGGTTTCTTATAAAAGCAGAAAAAGTAATTAGTAAGGTACATGCTAAGCAATAACAACCACCTTGGGTTTAGCACAATGGTAAAAATATCAAGCTTGATTCCTGGCTAACATTCAGACTTTGGCTGTAGGCTGCTCTTTTCACCCTCCTTAGTAATTGCAGCAATAACACCAAGCAGATGACTGGCTTTACACGTCTGGTGTGCTGCAGGGGACAATCCAGCATCCAGTGACACTTTATGGATTGACCAAATGTTTTCACGACGCTGTAAGAAATGGAAAAGGGGCTGGAGGAAGGACACAAGCCAGCTGTTGTGTGCTGCCTAGTTCTGCAGTCACTGTGCCAAAATAGAGCCCGAATTGTTACCTAGTGCGATGATACCCTAAGTAGCATCGAATTGAATTACGGAGGCTTTTTATGTATTAATAGCAGACTCTGATTATTTTTGATTTGTTGGGTGGGGTATTTTGCTGAGATAGAGGAGGAACAGGTGCAGTCACATGAAGTTATGATAACCAGTCGAAAAAGTCATGGTCAAAGAGATTAAGGTCTTCTGTGTCCTGTTTAATGTGACAGTGTGGCAACAGCAAGGCAACAGCAATCCATGAGTGCTTACAGCTGCTCTTTAGTTTACTCTTTGCTTCAGTCCTCCTTTGCTTTTACTGCTGGTTGCTTTTGTGTCTCCTTCTCTTCTTACCCTTTTCTTAACGTGCAGTTCTGCTCTCTTGCCTGCCTTTCCCCAAGTCCTCATAAGTATTCTCCAACCTCTTGCACTGTGCTCCTGTGTCTTGGGTTTTATTTTATTTCACCTTGTGTCTGAGTGCCTGCAAGCTCTAAAGGTTTGTGAGCATATCTTGCTTTCTTGGCTCCTGTACTGCAAACCAACCAAGTACTGTAGATACCTCTCCTTGCAGCACAGCGTTTTAAAATGCAGTTGAATTAGGAATCGTTTCTTCTTTTGATGTAGGGAAATCCAAAGAATTAATAAATCATAAGGGCACTACTTGGTGCCTAAGGAGTGTTTTCCATCTTCCAAGTGCTCTGTGTGCAGCATTTCATTATTTATACTGTTAATTATATTAGTGCTTGTAAGGAAAAAGCTTCTTAAATTGTCATTGATAAAAGTACACCCTTAACAGGGTAGGAATTCAGTGCTTAAATTGTAGCAGATAATTTGTCCACTGAGATACAGTGCTTTGGGGAAGATGTTACAGCGGTTCTTTAAGTGTATACCAAGAAGTCTTATATGCTTCGAACATTAATACCTGGGAGCTTTAAAGTGTCCTTGTAATTGTTTGGTTGCCTTAGTTATAGTCACATTTGAAATGGAAAAAAACAAAGAGAATGATTAAAATACCAATAGTCTGTGTTCTCCAGGTCACAAGAGCTCTAAATATGTACCAGTAAATCTTTCTATGCTTTACTGTATTATCCCAGCTGTCAGCTATGCACTTCCATGTAAACAAGGGACGTGTTAAAATGGGTTTGAGGCGTGATACTAAAGGCATCAGTGTCCAGGGATACTACCACTAGTAATTATTGCAGTAAATTCCACTTTCTTTCATGGATTTCCATCATGTGTATGAAGTACAGGGGCTGCTTTTCCCTGCCATTTCAAAGGAGTTAAATAGCCTTGCGCTTTCAGCGGCTCATAGCCAGAGTGTTGCATTTTGCTCAATTTGGTAGCATTACAGAGAATAAACCCTTCACTTTTCTGTAGAGAAATCGGTAAACTTAATTATCGGCAGATTTTTCCAATCTGAGTTTAGGTCTGTTGCTCCATAGTCAGGAATGTTAACTTTAATGTTGAACTGTCAAAAGAGCTGAACTCCGAGACCCATGAGCTCCGTGAAAGGCTCTTATACCCAAAAAATCAGATAGCAGTTTTTTGGCTATTAACTGGATTATGAATTCTTAAAACCTCTGTGGGGATGTGTCAGTTTTGATCTGATACCTGGCAAATGGAAATCACTGATGCATGCAGATGTCCCAAGTAGATTATTATCACGTGGATTTAGAAAAAAGGTGGTTTGAGCATAGGCTGTAATAGAAAATAAGGGAGGGAGAACAGCAAAGAGAAGGTTTTCTTATCAGAAACTTGAGCATTTAAGTCTCAAAATGTGAGTAAGGGTGGCTCTGTGCTGACCTCTTGCCATGTGAGTCGTTTGGCCATTATTCCACCATGGAAATAGTTTTTATTTTAATGGAGAAGCCATAGGTGAAGGTTTAGGAGAGCCAAGTGATGAGGCACTTTATCTGCTCCCTGTGCTCAGGCTTACCCGATGGCTAGCTTCTGAGACAGCAGCCTCACCCTGCAGTAAACTGCCAGTTTTAAAATCCAGTCTGCTTTTTACCGCTGACATTGTTCTCGCACTGCTTCTCTCCTTTGCCACCCACTGCTTTGAGGTTTTCTTCCAACTAGAAACAAGCAAGCAAAGGATGTATCAAATAGATATATCAAATATATCAATAGATACATAAAATGGTTCCATCAACCAGATTAAACATCACTCTTTATAGTGGAAAGATGTTTGGAGGTCTGGATATTATGATTTTAGGAGTCTTTTGGGTGAGTCTGAGTATGATAAAGCTCTGTTAAAGAGAGCAGAATGCGTAAACGCCTTAACTAAACATGTAACTTAACCTGAATTTATTCTGTAACTGTACTGTAAATCAGTCTATAAATCATACTGTAAATCAGATGAAGTCAGGATCTCCTTTGTAGAGCTGCAGCCATGCATGTGTGAGAGGAGAGCCAGCTGTGAGCAGAAATTACCATCTCTCTTGATCTTGTTGATATCCTACCTGTACACTTACTGCTGTCTCATACTGTTAACTAGGGTTAGTGTTGCCATCATCATTATACTAACAGAGGATCTCCCTGAATTTCTGGTGTTGCCAGAGTGTTTGTTCCTTTTGCGTGAACTCTGCCACAAGAGAAGAGCACAGTTTGATAAGAATGAAATGCTTCCCTAAAGCAGTGAAGAGGCACAAGGAATTGTCAGCAGCATTTTTGGTTATCCCACTCCTTGCAGGTTTGCATTCTTGATCTGTCATTGTAGGGTAAGCTGTTTGGTTTTGATAAAGAGCCCTCTTTCCTAGGGGAGGCAGCTGGCCTTTTTTCCTCTACAGTCAGCCCTGCATGCAGGATGGGTGGAAGAAGAGAAGGCCCCTACCTGTGCCTTCTTTCAGTTGTGCAGGTGAGGTGAAGCCTTGTAAGACCATCTCTCCCCACACCTTGGACACGCTGACTTGTAGAACTTCTTGACTGGTTTGCAGGTCACATGAACTTCTTACAAGACCGCAGCACCCAATAGCAGCTTATGCGTAAGTTCTTGAGCAAATGGCCAGATTTTTCAAGATATTTTTGCTCTCATTAAGCAGTCTAATGGGCTTTTAAGGCACATTTCAGTGCTTTATCATTATGCTTAACAGTTCTAGTAGTTAGCCCTAAATATGTTCCTAGTAGTCAACTGTGAATCATCTTCTCATATCTTAATTTGCCTAAGTCGTACTTTACACTCTGAGTAAATTGACTTAATGGAGTAAATCACTGCATCATGTAAATGAGTAGCAAAGTCTGGTCTCTGTTCAAATCCATTAAAAATGAGGCTTAATGGCTTGGATAGCAGCTGTCTGTACAGCACAGGAAAATTTCCTGTGTAGCATAAATTTAGCCTGCTGTATGCGCAGGGGTTGTCTAATGGGAAGGAGTTTTTCAGACAAGAAACTGATCTTCCTTGTCCCATTTTCTTTTGGTGGATTTAACTGGGGGCTTTTAAAAACAGCTAATGAAACATGAACGTGGCAGTTGAATCATTCAGAATACCTCAGTACATAGTTACTGGTTGCTTTTTTAAAGTGCCAGAGAAAGGATGCTTGGCATGGGTGAAGTGACACTGTGGAAGAACTCAGTGCAAGCAAGGCGTTTTCGTAGGAAGGGCATGACAGGCAGACTTGGCTGCTTTTCTGGGATGCTGCTGATGCTGTTTTAGTATCAGGATGACTGGAAGTCAGTGTTCAGGAGTAAAGAGAAAGAAGGCTTTGTTTTCCAAGCATCCTACCAAAAAGGATGAGTCCCAAGTGGCTGTTCAGCCCTTGGAGAAGCTGATGGGAAAGAAGGAGAAGTCTGGCAGGTGTCAGGGTCTGGGCTGCCTTGTGAGTGCAGGATGGTTGCATGGGATCATGACCTCAGCATGGAAGGAATGGAAAAGGGTCAAGCTGGGGTGGTGAAAACTCTTTAGCCAATTAGTTGTGAGTGTTCCAGCTGGATACACTGATGAAGTGGTGGCGACAGCTATTCCCAAATCTGTTGGACTGCCTGCTTGATCAGAGTCCTCTTCATGGTGTGTTAGAATAAATAGGACCAGGTAGAGCCTGTTCATACCTGGCCATGCGCTCAGCATTTTTTACTAAATCAGTTTAATTGCAGTCTAAGGCTCTTTAGACCTTTGCTTCCATCTTACAGCCTTAATGTAATAAGCACAGTTTGTATCATGGTTTTGACACTAGGCCTTTGTCTTCCTTAAAAGTTTCAGTGTTACATTCAACAGCTCATTTGGGTTCAATCATGTCAAGATTTACCTGCGCTCTCTATCAGCTCATGGTGTGCTGAGTGGTACCACAGCTGCCCAGGAGCAGGTTAGCCTCAAAGCTACGTCAGCTGCCACTACACAAGCTGTGCTTGTAGGCATACCTGAAGTTTGGACAGTCCAACCTGGATTATAAAGTTTCCCAGAGATGCTCTGAACACCTAAAGTTGTTGGAGGTTATGTCCTAATGCTTGTCTTGTCTTTGGAGTGCCCCATCCCTGGAAATGTTCACAGGCAGGCTGGATGGGGCTTGGAGCAACCATGGCAGGGGGTTGGAACTGGATGAGCTTTAAGATCTCTTCCAACCAGACCAGTCGAGGATTCTAGGATTTGCCATGCATGGCCTTGTCTTTCAACTATGTGTTTGAACTCACTGAACAAAAGGCATCAAGCTGTGCCTGAGGAGCATGTGGGAGGAGGGAAAGGTGGCCCATTGTAGACTTTACTCTTCCAGTCTGTCTATATTGAGCTATTTGCTGTTGTGTAAAATAGCACTTGCCTTGTGCTGTATGGGTCTCACTTAAAACTTCTGTTTATTTGCAGAATAACACCATTTGGAAGCCAGATTCCTGCCAAGAGTGCCGTTGCCACAGCAATATTGTCACCTGTGAACCTACCCTTTGCAAATATCCCCAGTGTGACTTTCAGAAGGTAAGCGGCTGCAACTGTTTAAATGCCAGCTGACCCAATGTCCTGGGGGTGGGAGAAATGTCAGGTCGCTCTGGAGTTCCCAGCCTTCCTCTGCTTGAAACCCCTGGAATAATAGTTGTATGTAAAAATGTTTTTGGGTCTGCCACACTGTGGTACCTATAAAAGTGTGGTGGGAGCAGTTGGGGTACTTGGTCTTACAGTCCCTGTGTAAGCAAAGCTCCTCTTGTGTTAAGAGAGACACAAAACCAGGATTCAGCATGAGGTGTTTTCCTGGAGAAGGTGGCAGAGGTGAGCTGATTGCTTATCTTCATACACTGTGGTGACAGCTGCCATGTCAACCTTCTGGGCTCAGCTGCCTCCCTGCAGCTCCCTTTGAATTCACAGCAGGATTTGAGGGAAGCAAGAGGGAACAGTGAAATCCTATTCCTCTTCTTAGGGTGTGTGTGACTGCCCAGGGTCAGGCACAGTTCCTGTACGCTTTCACATCTCAACGATTGGAAGCCTGTATGCAAGAAACACATGGGCAAAACCCAATGTGTGAACCTTTGTCTTCATTGTGCTACAGACAGAAACTTGGTGTTGGAACAGCTTGAAGGCTGCCTGTGCTGCAAGGGCTGTCTGATCCCCAGAGGAAGCCCCTGAATGGGCTTGGACCTCCCAGCATGACCCCAGCTTCCAGTCACCCTACATTTGAAGACAAATCTGGGTCTTCCTCAAACATGCAGGTGGACACTTTCCACCCTAATGAACAAGGACAGAGCTGAGCTTGTTTGTCTTTGAGTTTCTTCTGCCTTGTGATGGCCATTGAGCTTTTGTTGTCTCCTGTTTTATCTTTCTCTGTCTGAGCCTTCATTAATGGCTACAGCTAATTGGCCATGGAATTGGTCTTGCATTAGCATCTGGATTAATGGGGTAGCATGCATGGATGGCAATGAAAATTAGTGTTTTAAAGAGGCATTGCTGATATAATTATACGGCTTTATGAAGCAGGTTAAAATGTTTTCCAATATGACAGCATTAACGAGGAAACAATTTTGGTTCTTACTGGTTCTCCTCCATTATTATAACTGTGTATTGATTAAAGCAAGACTGAAATGTTTGGAAGTTCTGTGCTAAGGAAGAGAGAAATAAAATAAAAATGTGCTGGCATGGCACAACAGTAATGAGTGATGTTCATCTTCAAAAAACTGAATAAATGAAAAGGTGGCAACTTTAAAGCTTATGAAAGGAAACAGATTTATAGTGTGAAATGAATCTGTGTGACTCCTTGACATGAGGACCTGAACCCAGGACTGTAATCTTCAAGACAAAAGAGTTTAAGTGTTCCATAAAGGTCTGGCCATTTAAATGTTCAAAAGGATCATTAAGGAACTAAAAAAAAATAGATCCAGTCATCCTTAAGGCACAAAGCAACCTCTGATGAACAAGGGCAGAAATCACAGTCCCTCTCCATGGTTTATTTCTTGTTTGCTCATTATGAGAGTTATGCTAATATTACTGATCTTGTTTACAGCAAGAAAGCACAAACAAAACCAGGCAGGCTCTGCAAAGAGAATCCCCACTGGCATCCTAAACATTTGTATATAGAACCTACTGCTGTGCGTGCCGAATGTGTTGAGTAGGTGGAAAATCTGCAAACATTATTTCTGTTGTGTAAACCAAAACAAGCCAACAACCAAGAAGTGCTTTTCCCCAGCAGGATCACAGTTGAATAGGGTTTAATGGTTTAAGTTAAATGAAATGTTTCATTTTGTTTCCCACCTTTTAAAAATCACAGTATTGAAGAAAACCTTTTTTTTTTCAATTGAAAAAATGAAAATATTTCTTTTAGACAACAGAGAAAGAAAACTTGTGACATTTCACACAAACTCACAAGGTGGTTTGGGTTGGAAGGGACAGCTGGGGACTTCCTAATTGCACTGTTAGGGGTATAAATTCTCCTCTTGTTTTGATGGTAAAATGTCAAATACAGGAAGCTGGCATGCCACCCCTCAAAAAGGGATCTTGTGTAGCACCATTCTATATTTCACTTCATACTTTTGCTGTCTAAACAGAGCACCAGGTCCAGTAAGGCCCCAACCTTCATGTTGAAGTCTCTGTTTCACGTGTGTTTATTGGATTCTTGTCTCTTCTTAGGGAGAAGTGCTTCAAATAGCCTCCAAAAGGTGCTGCCCTGAGTGTGCCTCCAGAGGTGAAGGCTTTTGCCAGCATGAAGGACAGATCCACAGCGTGAGTGCTTGGTTATGTTCCTCAGCAGGGACAATCCTTCCTAGTTTTTAGCTCTCTTGTTTGGTTCACGTCAGTGAAGGATGCTTAGGTGACGTGCTTATATTCTATCACAGTCAAATCATGTAATATAATAGCAGTTTGGTCATCAGGCTTTGCGGAAAGGGAATGTGTTGCTGAGCAGTCTGGCCTCTTGTCTTAAGGGGAGAAAGTTTCCCACCAATTCGTTCACTTTGCTGTTTCTGTGGATGATTGAGACAACATAGTGATGTTAGTAGGGGAGCAAAGCACAGTGGACTTGACATATTAGCTATCCACAAAGAAGGCTTTTCTCTCATCAGCCATCTAGGCTGGGAGAGATTGATTGATGTTGTGCGACCTGGGTTATGTATTTTGTAATCCTGAATTATTCAAGAAGCAGATTGCAGGTTGTGGTTTCACCCAGTGGTGCTGAAAGGCCAAAACAATAAGTGTCTACAGATGAGAAAAAAATAAAGATTCATGGGTAGTAGTTAATGAATCATGGCAAACAATAGGTAAATGTTGAAAAATGTCTTAACAGTGAACCCAAGTTCTGTGCCTGGTCTCTTACAGACTTTTCTGTTTAACAAGAGGGAAGTCAAGTCCAAATCTTAAGAAATATGCTAAAATGCCCAGATACGTTTGAGTATCTGGACCTGCTGCTCTACACCTGAGATGGATGTTGTCACCTTCTGGTTCAGCATGAGGCGTGACCAGTATGAATCTGTTAGGAGCTAGGCAAAGACTGGAATAGTAGGGGTAGCACATAGAATCATAGAACGGTCAGGGTTAGAAAGGACTGTAAGCTCATCCTGTTCAAACCCACTTCCACGAGCAGGGATACCTTCCATTAGACCAGGTTGCTCCAAGCCCTGTCCAGCCTGGCCTCGAACACTGCCACAGGTGGTGCAGCCACAGCTCCTCTGGGCAGCCTGTGCCAGGGCCTCACATCCCTCACAGTAAAGAATTTCTTCCTTATATCTAATCTAAATCTCCCTTGGTTTAAGTTTGAACCCATTGCCCGTTGTCCTGTCACTACTGTCCCTACATTCATCCTCTTCTCATATTTCTATATATAATATATTTTCTCTTATTTCCTTATATTATATAAATACAATAATATTTAGATAATATATTACATTATATTTCTTGTTGTTGCTGTTGCTGCATTTTGCTGTGTTGTACTCTTGCTGCAGTTTTTGTCTTTCATCTGTCTGTAAGCCTGTTTTTGAGACACAAGTCAGGTGAATAAGTATGTATTGCCACAGGGATTAGACGCGTTTGTACCTGTGGTTATCTGTAACACACCAATTCCACTCTGAGGTGGTCATTAAACAGTTTTTTTTGTTAGTGCAAAGTCTTGTATTGATGGTTGGCACAAATTTCTTCAAGGAAAGATTTGTTTTGTCAGTGAGCCACCATAATGCCTTATGACTTGACCATCGTTCTGCAAGTATCTGGCTAGCAACACTGGCCCCAGGCAGTAGCTCCATAGAAGAAAATCTCTATTCTCTCTCTGTCAAGAGCTTTTTTGCTCCCTACTTAATTCAGTATTGCATGTTTTCTGCAAATTCACATTCTCTATTTGTTGGAGATGTTGCAATGTTCCCGACATGTTTCTTGTTGAGGCCAATTTTTCCTCATCCGGCCTCAGGGTAGAGATACTTGTTTCTGCATTAATGAATAAGCAAATCTAATGAGGTTTTACTCATAGTGAAGCGTGTTAAGTATGTGGGGTGGGCATTGTGGTGAGGTGTGTGTTATGGCACATGTCGACTATTTCTCTAGAGAAAACATGTCTATAAATGTAGAGTTTGCCCTGCAGAAGCTGTAATGAAAAGGGGATGTATCCATTAGCCTGGATGTATTGCAGTGTATTGTTGCTGGATGCCACTTTGCAACAGGAAGGAAAATAAGGCTGATCTCCAGGTTTACTACTTTGCCAGAATTAACTTATTTTTAGCCCCAGTGTTGGAGCCAGGAGTAAGGGCTACAATGTGCCAAGATTGGCAGAGCCTGCAAAAGAGTAAATTTAATATTAATGTAGGGCTTGAAGGGGAGCAGATCTATTTACAGGTCTCATCAGCAGCTGGATTCACGCTGTGTTTTCTGTGCCTTTGGCTGTGTTGTGCACTGCAGCATGGTACTGAGTGGGACAGCTCTGGATGTGTCCGGTGCTCCTGTGCCTACGGGAGGGTGAACTGCACTCCCCCAGCCTGCCCAGCCCTCATGTGTGGACAAGGAGAACTGCAATACACTCCTCAGGGATCCTGCTGTCCTAGATGTGTGGGTCGTGGAGGTGAGTATTGTCTGGCTTTATTGATCCAAGTAGGCCACTGGAAATCTCTTTTTAGTCCCAAATCTGGAAAGCTTTTCTTGTCTTGTTCAGTTCTGTTGGGAGGACACTGGTGTCAAGTGTGTCCCTTAATGCTCTTTCTGTCCTGCTAGCATGTTTACATTTTTAACAACTTCATCCATAGGCCAAGAGGAAGTGGTAAGCTTTAAGCAGTGAGCAGATGTGCCTAATAAATCCTTATTTTGGAGATTAAAATCTGGAAAAAAAGATGCAGATATTTCATGTGTACTGAGGGACTTTGACTGCAAGTTCCAAAAATGCCTGAGCTGTTGGATATCTTTTCTTATAGAAGCCCAGTGGGAGAAGTTCATCCGGAGCTCTTAGTTCCCACAGCTACAGCCCTTGAAAACTGATGGAGCTGTTACTGTCATTACCTGCTTTGATAAACCTTGGTTATGGATGGCAGAAAGGGGTTAAAGGGCATTGGAAAAGAAAATTACATTTTGTTTTCCTATCTCCTAGAGCCTTGCTCCTTTGATGGACACTTGTTCCAGGACGGGGAGGACTGGCACCTTGGTCGCTGCTCCAAATGCGTCTGCAGGGACGGTGTGACTTGGTGCTTCACAGCTTCCTGCCAGGCTCTACTGTGCAGTAAGGTCAGGACCTGTCAGCCTGCTGGGGACCTTACACATTACTGTCCTCTTTCCCTTGGCCAGGGCCATTTCTTATGCAGATGTACAAATTAGCAAAATCTAAAAAAAGGCAAATCTTCTGTGGGACAAGCAGGCGATTTGGAAAAGGGAGTTTTGATGTGTGGAAATGATATGGAGTGACAGTTAAGCCTATCAGTATGCATATGCATTTGATAGGTGAACCACTCAGTGGATAAAGAACTGGCTGGATGGCTGCATGCAAAGAGTTGTGGTCAACAGCTCAGTGTCCAGCTGGAGGCCAGAGAAACAAACAAAAAAAAATGTTGATGTGGAAGTGAAGTGGAAAATAATTTTGTGTAATTAATCTAAAA
>JBCJKH010053603.1:0-46143 GCA_039877255.1 Loriculus beryllinus
ACCTGCCCATTTGCCCCCAGACCAAAGGTGGGGCAAAGCTCCACAGTGTCTTGGGCAGCTGCTGCTCCCAAGACACAGCAAAACTGGGGCTTTGCTCTGGCTCTCTGAAGGGGTGGAAGCAGCCGCCCAGTGCGGGGGAGTGAGCTGTGTTGTGCAGCCAGCTTGTACCTTCAGCTGTTTTGTCTTAAAATACCCCTTGGTGTAATTTTTTACATCCCACAGTCTCTATCCCAAGCTGTGTATCTCACCCTTAAATGGAGCTGTATTTTTAATTGCTGGCAAAGTAGTATTATTAGACTCGAGCCTGCTGTTAATGCACTGTGTAGCTCTGCAGAGAGCTCGATGAACCAGCCTCATCTTGCATACAGGAAGGGATGAATCCTGCTTGTCTGCAGCCAATGCACGTCCTAAAATGTGTGTTCTCCCAATCAGGCTTATTGTCAAGACCCTCACTTGAGAGAAAAGCCCACTTGAAAGCTGCTCTCCAGCCCCATTATCCTGCTAGAAGGTGATATGGGTGGCAGAGTGGCAGCACTGGCAGCCTGCTGCCCATACAGCGAAATGTCAGCCCCATTATGGGGAAAATCTGACCAGTTCCTCCACAGCTGGGTGCCAGTGGTAGCCCACCTCAGGGGACCATGGTGCATGTGCAGACAGAAGACCTTTCTCCTAGCCACAGAGTACAAAAGAGGCTTCCAGAAATGAGTGTGGATTCATGAGCATGCTAAAATGGGGATATTTAATTCAAGCCACTTGTGTGCTAACTGTGGGGAAGCAACAGGGTAAAGGAGTCTACAGGGGGGCAAGGAAGGAAGGTGTGAGAAGCCATCAACCCTGCAGCAGAACACTTTCTGGGGACACCTGGGGCTGGAATGACTCAGTACAAAAGCCAGAGCAAATGAACAACATGTAGCTGGACTAGGACCCTGGCAGGTTACTGGCTTCCCTATGGGATGATTGTGTTGGCCATGTGGAAAATGTTCCAGGCTGGGTGTTATCTGGTGTTTAATAGATACACGTTTTGAAACATAAACTATTGCTCATTTTCTCACATAGCAGTGTGCAATAAGCTACTGAACCATAGCACTGGGCTGT
Organism: Loriculus beryllinus; assembly: GCA_039877255.1. Lineage (NCBI taxonomy): Eukaryota > Metazoa > Chordata > Aves > Psittaciformes > Psittacidae > Loriculus > Loriculus beryllinus. The sequence continues at coordinate 1,096 of JBCJKH010053603.1, forward strand.
AACAAAATGAGGGACAATTAATTAATTGATTAAAGCATCTGGCCAGACTATGAAAGCACAATCAGTGCATCCGTCTGCTGAGATTCTGTATCTGAGAGCAAAATAAAGTAGTTTTCTGATTCTTAGCAAATGACTTCACTTTGTAACTCATTAGTAACTCAAATGAAGTGTTAAAGTAGATCTCAAGGAAGTGAGTCAGAATTGGAGCACAAGGGAAGCCTTCAGCTTCAGTATTGAAGTGCTGGAGGAGAGACAACATTTTGCCCTGTTCTACTACTTCACACTTGCTCCCATTCACCCTAAGCTCTCCAACGCATTGGTCCCTCTGCTACCTCGGCTCCATTACTGGCAGTGAAGGGAATCACATCCCTGTAGCATGGGGTTTGCAATAACTGCAGGGAAGCAAGTTCTCTGCTGCATGAGGGTGCAGTGTGCCTTTACTACGCAGCACTTTTACAAAGTCAGCATTGAATGGTGCATTTGGGGTACAGTTTGATTTGTTCTCCTATCCTTGTTTAAGAAAGTTCTGGTAAGCATGAACCAAGGGTTTATCTGTGTTTTGCTGGAAGAGGCACTACTGCCAGAATCTTTTCAGGAATAGGCTTTTCTTGCTGTTTACTGAAGCTGCAATTATAGATGTCATGGGGGGAAACTGCAGCCCTTCTCTGCTGGGCTGAGTCGTGGTGCCAACACCTCTGCTGCAGAACCCAAGCCAAGCATGTGGTGTTTCATTTAAATCTGATTTTTCCCTGTGTTTTTTTGCAGATCACACAAATTAATTAATTCCCCCTACTCCTGTTTCCCTCACACTAAATGGATCTGAGAAATCTTTCACAGATAAAACGTTGCGGCAATTTCCACATTTCCAAGATTACACTGATACAGCACATTCCTGGAAACAACTTTGTTTTCTGCCACTAAAAATTTGGCAAGGACAGAGCCCTGGGTACTGTTCTCCCTAGACCAGGGTTAGATTCTTGCCTTTTGCACAGTCCCAGCCTATTAAGTACAGAGATTGATATAGAGCTTTGCGGGATGCGAAAAGGATTTTTGCTGTGTCTCTTCCAACTGCCCTGAAGCTCAGATGCTGCAGTTCCTACTGTTATTAATAAGCCTCATTTAAAGCAAATGCCCATAGTTAAAAAAATCTGCCCGGTTACATGTATATAAAGCTTTTCACTTTAGTAGAGAAGAATTTGGGTTTGAAGAAGCAAAGGGCCAGTGACTGAAATCCTGGATTGGGAATGTATGAAAGAGTAAATTATCTTGGAACTGAAAGTGCCATTACTACATAGCAGGATAAGAAACCTTGTGACATTGACAGTGTGCTGAGATTAGAATATATCTGACCATATAGCAAGAAAAGTAATCTCCTTGCCCCAAAAAGAAATGGGAATTGTTGTGGGGTTTATTATTTCTCCTTCTTTGCCTTAAAAATTAATTGAAGTGATGGAACATAACACTGTGATAAGGGAATTGCTCACGTCTGGCAAATGCTCCTGTCTAAATGTCCTGTGTCACTGTGCTTCTGATTTCTCAGCCTCTCAACATTGCCTACAGTCACATCTACAGCTCCTACCGCAACTTTGTGGGGCCACCTCATTTCAAGACAATCTGCAGGCTTCTTGGCTATCAAGGCATTGCTGTGGTCATGGAAGAGCTGTTGAAGATCGTCAAGAGCTTGGTAATTATGAATCTAACCCTGGCAATGGAGAAACCTCGATGTCTTGAGAGGCATAGGTTGGATGGTCAGCCTGGGTTTTGGGTTCAGGGTGTTCACATCTGGGCACCTTCATGTCCCTTGATTCATGCTGAAACACTTGTATTGACAGTTGATTTTCACTGTTGCTGAGGAATCCCACTGGTTGCTGTGGGATAATGGAGTGTTTCCACCAGTGCTGTTATCAGCCACCTACATCTGGGGGTGGTGGAGTTGGCATGCAGCTTTGCTGAAAGCCACTAGGAAGTGATCAGGTGGGACATGGCGTGCATGGTCCCTCAGCACTGCCTGTGCTGCAGTCTGGGACACCTTCAAGACCTGTGCTCATGTTCAGTGATAGCACAAAAGCACTCTATCTCACTGCTTTGTGATACCCTGGAGAGCTGCAGGAAGGCAAAGAGCAGGCAGCAAAACTGATGAAACCAACTTTTTCAGTCTTTATAAGAAATTTCCTGCTATAGACAAGTCCTTATTCAAGCCATACTGTCCATTTCTGTCAGGTGTTCTGAAGCCAGGCTGCCAATAGCCCAGTCTGCTTTCCAGAAGGAAAATGCTTTTTCAGAAGAAAAATGTGATATCTGCAGGGGAATGATCCCATGTGCTCCCTAAGGGCACTCACAATACCAAGCATTAAGAAGGGAGGAGGAAATGTGCAAAAACATATAGTTTTTCATGTCATGCTTTTCGGCTACAACCCCTGCTTTACTGGAAAGACAATCTTCATTCATTATAAATATCTAAATTCTGGTTTGATGGCAATGGTGGCATTTTGAACTTGTCTCACAAAGCAACGTAAACCACTGAAAACCTCGAGTGCGTACCCAGTTTCTCTACTGTAAAGGACCATAGTCACTGAAGATGTAACTTGTGTCACTTAGTTGAAAACGCTGTAACTGGTGTGCGAGATCAGACAACATTCAGCACAAAGACAAAGATTTTGTGTTTGGCTAAATACTGTTTAGTGCATAATCCTGCATAATGTGTCTCCAGGATGCAGGTGTAAAACTCCAAATGACAGCAAGCGCTTTTAACTAAGAAATGTTCTTTGCTCTTTTCCATATTAGTTCAAAACATCAGGTCTGCAGAAACTTGTAAATTCTTGTTTAAATTCCAAGTATCTAGTGATCATTTCTCAGGTGGAAGGAGCATTTCCTGTGCTGGGGAATGACTCCTATGGCAGCTCTGGTGAAATGCTTTTTGGGTTAGGAGCACAAATCCAGCTGGATCTAAGACTGAACCTTGTTTGGATTTCAGCTGCAAGCAATGCAAACACAGCAGGCTGTACTTTGAAGTTGAAAGTCCGTGCAGCTGTGATTAATTATTTGGGAGGAAGCTGTAAAAGCTCTCTAATTCCATACACTCAAGTCTGACTTTTATATTTGAGTGAAATCCAAAACAAGCAAGTTCTTGAACACCAGCTGAAGTTCTATCCTGGACTGTCAGATATGGACCCCTCCACAACCCTTCTCTTTCAAAGCTAACACCAGGAGAAGCCATCATTCCAGCTTAACCTCCCTTTGTCTCTGACAGCTACAAGGCACCATCCTGCAGTATGTGAAGACTCTGATTGAAGTAATGCCCAAGATATGCCGCTTGCCAAGACATGAATATGGCTCTCCAGGTGGGTGCTCCAGATAGATGCTTGAGCATGAGCTTGCCCACGTGTTGATACAGCACTGAGTCAGGCACACACTGGTAATTAAACAGGGTTTGGCATCTGACATGCCAGTGCAGCATGCAGCCATGCTTGGGGGGACACACTTTCAGCTGCTTTGCTATTGACACTGGAATAGATACAGGAAACTTTTCCAGGAAATCTCCAATTGGAAATCTCTGTTTGACCACACAGATGGCTGATAAGGGAAGCCTGTGGATAGCTTCTGTTTTGTTTTCAGGATTTGGTAAGCTTTTCTTATTGTGTGTTCACTGATATTTTTCAAAAGCTCTACTTAGTTAACACAGATTTTTTTGCAGCCTGCCATTGAGATGGAATGGGAAACTCTGGCTGGAATACATGAGCCATCACCAAAACAACCATTACGGTCTTGAATCTCTTTTTCCTCTGATGAGGAAATCCATGGAGTTCATATGAATTACTCCCTACTTCCCAAGGGTTACTGAAAGTAGGATAAGACACTGCATCCTAGTTCTCCCCAGGGCCAGTCTCCATAAATATGTTTAGCAGTTACAGCTTGCAACTTGTGATTAAGGCACTAGTTGTCATTTTATCCAAGTTATCAAGGATGATTCTGCTCTCACTTTTCTGACTGCCCTTCCTTGTCTTTTAAGGAATCCTGGAGTTTTTCCACCATCAGCTGAAGGACATCATTGAGTACGCAGAGCTGAAGACCGATGTGTTCCAGAGCCTCAGAGAAGTGGGCAATGCCATTCTCTTCTGCCTCCTTATCGAGCAGGCTCTGGTAAGGCAAAACCCCCTGCACAACAGCTCTTAACTTGAAATTGCCAGCTCAAGAGTATGTTTGTGGAAGTGGGTTTTCCAACAGAAGAGTTTGGTGAATGTTATTTCCCAGCTTCTTGTGTGCTCAGGGTCTCTCTGAGGCTGTGTTATTGGGGTCTGTGGGCATGTCTATGAATGGTGTATTGGCACTTGGTCACTGACATCTGGGACTGCTGGAGGAGAATCTGAATACTGGAAGATCTAGATTTGATTCTTGGACCCAAAGTTACCCCTTGGTTGTCCTTCTCAGAAGCAAAACCAACTGGAGCTTATTTCTAGATTGTAAGCTCTATGTGGCAGGGATCAGTACTTTTTTACATACATATTTGTACAGCAAGAAGTAGACGTGAGCCCTTTGCTCTTTTAGGGTGCCAGTGCAATGAAAAAAACCTGACAGATTCTACTGGTGATAGGGATAATGCAATCCAACAGGAAGGAAATCTCAGAAGAACTGATGATAGATTTGCTCTGGCTTATCTTTACTGAAAACTTAGATGAATTGATGATTTGATATTGCTCCCTATGTGATGCTCTTTCTCGTATGGGGCAAAGACTACGGCTGCATGCCACACATCTTCTTAGCTTCTAGGTTTTCATGCAATAAATTCACTTTGGAATGAATTTATCTCACACTTTGGCCTAGAGCCAACTGAGGTGAGTTCCATAATACGATTTTATATTAAAAATATATATTTGATGTCATAATGGTTTTGACAGGGGTGGTTTTTGCAGTTTTTCCAGCAATATTTCAGAAAGACTTCCCTAGCATAAGATGGGATTTCCAAGCCAACTCAGAAAGTTTTGTTCAGAGCAAAACTAGAAGGAAATTCAAAGACTCTGTGTTTTATCCAACCATAGAGCATAGAGAAAACTGAAAATCTCTGCATGTTCTCAAAACGGGTATTTCTGCCCTTGTCTTTGCCATTGTAAGCCCAGAGATAGAGACTTTTAGTTCCAGATAGGGTGTATCAAGCATATTCAGTGAGCAATGGTTGTGTAAGATTCACTAGAGGGATGTATATCACCTAGCAGCTTGGCTTTATTTTATAGAATGACCAGAGTTGGCAGCTATATCCTGGCAGTTTCTGTTCCCTTTGTGGCTTCGTCACTGCTTTCTGCTGTTCTCAGTGTTGGATTTTATGCTGGATGTACTGCATTTGCCTTTTCCCTCCCATCTTTAAATGGACACTTAAGGGACACATGGTGGTTTCTTTTGGAAATCCTTCATGTCAGTGCAGAAATGTTCTTGCAGTCCAAGGAGCTGTACATCAGCAGGGCACTGGCATTTTAGAATAGCAGAAAGTAAAGAGAAGAAGATGGTGGGAATTTGGGGTCCCTTTAGGAAGGCTGCCCATCAAAGTCCACATCTGCCCGCTTTCCATGCAAGCCAAGAAGTCTCTCCCTCTCCGATACCCTATTTTCCACACAGGAATAGACTAAGAATATAAAGCCATTTTGCACGCAGCAGGCACCAGTTCTCACTCGCTGGAAGACGTCAGATGTGTAGAGCTATCACATTAAAAGATTTTCCCTCTAATGGAGCTCTTATGCAGCAGAAGCAATTGCTTTTACAGTGCGGTTATCTTCATAGCTGTCAGAATGATCTAAGGCTGGTGGCATTTGCTGGCAGAGACTGCTCTAGTAAAGATGTGCGGTCTGCTCCTCTCTACCCCCTTTTTTACTGTTTAAATCTAAGGAATGAGGGGTTGCTTGGGACTAAATTTCTAAGCAGAATTCTAGATGATGAGCCTTGGCGAGGAGTTGTATTTATAACATGACTAATTTTAGGATAGATACCAGGTGAATGCAGGCTGCAAATGGTGAAAATCTTTATCAAACAGCAGTGAAAAAGCACTTGTCTAGGAATGGATAGTGTTTTGCAAACAAAATAACCAAGGTGACAGGCACACTCTGTTAGCATCAGCATCTCTCTGCCCATAGAGGGACCCCGGTCTGCTCCTGTCCCTCCAGCACTGTGTCACAAACTGCACTCCCACAAACTTGCTCTCATTCCAGCATCCATGTGCCAGTACAGCCTCCTGCAGCTCCATGCTACACTGCCCTCTCCCTCTTGGCTGGAAGATGGGGTATCCACCTGTGCATCTCAAACAGACCCAGCTGAGTCATTCCATTGGGACCCCCAGTATCTTTGCTGTGCTGTCATGACCTGCTTTCGGGTGTGTCTACATCTCTACAATAAGCACAGAACTGGAAGCATGTCCTAGAACTGGACTTTTATAGGAGCAAACTAATGCCTTGTCGTGACGCAATGCCTCTGTGTTAAACAGCTTTGGTTTCCTTGCTGCTGTTTCCCATTGCAGACTCGTATACAGTGTATTGTCGGCCATCGCTCCTCAGTCTCCACCTGCCTATTTCTAGGTTTCTCCTCCTTGTGCATCTGTGTTTGGGATTATTTTTTCTCAAGTGCATCAGCATGCATTCTCTTAGGTGGCATCTCATGATGTTATTCCTCTTTGGACTTCTGTATTACTCTGTATTAGCCCTGGTGACTATGCCGCTGAGATTCTGGTCTGATATCCCTAACTGAGAACATTCTATGACCAACCAAATAATTTCAGACCAACTCATTATATGCATATTTGCAATAGAGCCATGCCTCGGTATATTTTACGTGTACACATCCTAAAATAACTAATTCATCTGGGCATGTCCATCTGGGCACTCTGTAAAAATAAATAGCAGGAAGCTATAAGGGTACGATGAAACCAAAACCTCCATGTTCTTTATGCCCTCTTACTTGCAGTGTTAGTAAATGGGGCAGAAAATAAATACAGCTCTCTGGCCTTGTACAGGCAAGAAGTAGCTTCTTTGAGTTAAGGAAACTTCCTGGCTGAAGTTGAGAGGTATTTCTTCCAGTTTTGGTTCATTTAGGTTAAACTGTTAGTAGTGAGTTAGTACTGAGCTGGGTTGGATTTGAATAGGTGCTGTAGCATGAATTGTTGTAGTGTTGCCCAGGCCCCTGAGCCCTACACTCAACCCCTGTAGGTATTTTTTAACTTACTTTATCTTTCTTTCTTCCTGCCTCAGTCCCAGGAAGAAGTTTGTGATTTGCTGCATGCTGCTCCCTTCCAAAATATTTTGCCCAGGGTCTACATCAAAGGTAAGAAGCTGAGAGGGAAGCAGTGGACAGACTCAAAGGTCTCTGCCTAGAAGCTGTTTCTCTCCCATTTCTGTTGAGGATTACTTCTGGCCCTGCTTCCCCCTCGAAAGAGATCAGTGGATACAGCCAAAAGTCAGGTGGAAACAAATGCCAAGGGTGCATTTTCCATAGACTAGTTACAGACTGAAACCTTAGTTAGTCTGGGGGTTCCCTTAAGGTTTCAAAGCCATTTCACAGCCTCTTTGGAGAATGACAGCATGAAATGTCCATCTCAACAGGAGCGATCAGTAACAGGGCCGTGCTTTTGGACATGTTTGATAAAGCTGCTGCTGAGACTGCAATCGCACATCCCTCCCTTCTCTGCATCACTGGTCCCCTCATTTGCTGTCGGTTTGGCTCACTGATCCAAAGTCTCGTTGGATGGTTGCTGGGGGGCAGCTCTGAGCAAACTCGGCGGAAATTGCGGGTCTCCACTTCCTCCTCTCATTTCACTGTTTGCTGCTCGCTTGACAGAAGGAGAACGCTTGGAGGTGCGCATGAAGCGTCTCGAAGCCAAGTATGCCCCACTTCACCTGGTTCCCTTAATAGAGAGGCTGGGCACTCCGCAGGTAAGGATTTCATTGAAAGGGATGGCTGTTGAAAACTCATAGCAGTCCCCACGTGGCCTGTTTGGCCTTGGGAAAATGATCCTTTTTTTCTTTTTTTCTGTCTTTTTTTTCATTTTTTCCTTTTTTTTTTTTTTTTTTTTTCCCAAAATATCGATTGGACAACAGAATCACAATCCTTGCCCTAGCAGACACTTTGAAGGGAAATTGGTGAGTGGGTCCAGAGGTGATGTGTTGCTGCCTCCAGTATGGAGGGCTGGTGGGGAGCTTAAGGCAAGCATGCTAAGAAACCAACTCTGAATAAGAATAACTCTGAAAATCTCTTCTTCTCCATTTTAAAAAGGTGGAGAATTGCTGGGATGGTTTGAGGGGGAGCTCCGCAGGCTGTCCCTGACTTAATCAATTGCCATCACTTTTGGGGATCCCATTTTAAGGCTGCAGTGTGATCCATTTTTAAGCTCATCCCTGTCAAGGAATACATCTGAGAATGGTTTCCCTTCTAGCACATGCTTAGAGCTTCAGCACATGCTTAAAATTATGGCTCCATTTAAGTGTCTTCTTGAGGTGGGTCTCAGCTTGGGAAAGATCTCTTGAGCAGATATTGAATACTGTTAAAAATATCTATAGATAGATCAATGTAGTAAGCAAAATTTGAGCTCCATGGATATCAGTAACCAAACTTCCACTGCCTACTTAGTGGGATTGATGGGATCAAAATCACTCCAAGTGTTAAATGATTCAAACACCCCTTTTCTGTAATGTACTTCTGAGGGAATAGAACAAACACTCAATCGTATGAGGTGATAGATGTATGGCAGGCAGAAAGTAGATGGTTTTTCTTGGTTTTTCTGATAGATCAAGGACATTTTGAGTTTTGCTTAATTGGAAATTATATAAACCAAAGAAATTGGCTGGATAACTGAGGGCTTTGTTTTACTTAGTAGACACTCCTCTCGCTTCCCATTGACTTCCTTTTAAAGGAGACACTCGAGAAAAAGAATTCACCTCTGTGTTTTTGTGTCTTTGTGTTGGTCTTTCTTTCTCTCCTTCTTTCCATGCAAAATCATCATTAAAATCTGCTATTAGAGTCCACTCGTTGCTTATCCCTGCCACAATTACAATGGTGATGAAAACAAAGGGATTTCATGTCCTGCTAGAAATGAACTTTTTGTGTAAACTGTTCCCATATCCATCACACAGCTACGGTTGAGTGCCAGGTCTTTTTTTGAGCTCAGATGTAAATTAACACAATGGTCCCTTTCTACAGATGCCTTCATAGCTTCTAAGCTTGCTCCTTATGCAGTTTTGGACATGCATTTTGGAATTGCAGTTTTGGACACAGGCCATACAGGATTTTTTCCTGCAGAATTCCTAAGTGCCTTTTAGCAATTGTCCAGAATCTGAGCAGAAGTTGCCTGCTAGATGCCTCTCCATAAAGGTGGCCCTATGTAATTACATGCTGTGAAGGGGCTGAGCCAGAAGCTGCTGCGTTTATTGGGGGTCTGTCAGTCTTTGGGTAGGATTGTTGCCAGGTAACAAGCTGTAAATGAGGTGTTGCACGACTGGATTTGTGCAATGGCAGGAAAACTGTCAGTGTTTCTTGTAAATAATTGTTTTCCATTGGGATTCCAGAAGCAGCTGTTTGGTAGGTGATTAATAAATAACCAGGGGGGTGAAAGTGGTTCCTTAAAGGAATCCTTTCCTTTCTAATGCTGATCATAGGGGTATTTAGTAAAGGGTTTTCTAAAGTGGTTGATCAGTCTGATTTTTCACTGTAAGTAATGGGAGCCTTTCGTTTTGAAGACAGAGGGAATAATTGAGCCAGCACAGCAGCATCCTTTGACAATTTATCCTGAGACCATCCTTCCTCTCCTGATCAGAGGAATCAGTAGGACCCCAGACTGTAAGGCAGATCTGGCCACAAGACTAATAGCTCTCCAGCTGCCTTCACCATGTTAGATATAAGTAGTATAGTTCTGTATCAAAGACTGGTCCTATGGTGATGAATTTTAGAACCAAATTATGTCTGTGAATGTGCATAACCGAGGGGCATTAAATTCTTGAGAAGACAAATACGTCCCTTTCTAGATCATGATTTCTTAAGAAACAGTATACTGAGATCACTGGACTAGTTTGTTGCCAAAAGTATCTGTTCTATCACTGTATCTTAGCAAACAGTAATGCTAACACCTAATTTATATTTGAAATAGCTTTACTTCTACTGTGTCTCCATTTTGCTATCACAGACTAGTGTGTGCAGGTACTGATGTGTACCCGTAAGAGCTTAGAGCAGGTGAGAAGAGAGAAAATGTATAGCCTTTAGCTATAAAAACAAGCTGGATAAAATCTTTATTTGCCAAGCAAACATGTGCAAGCGTGTGCCATGAAACTGGTGATACCATTCCTGTTTAACAGACCTAGGAATCTCAGGCCCAACCTGGCCTCTGCACAGCAATACAGCTTTCCCTTGATATTTGCTATTAGTTGAACATTAATTGATCAGAGGTTCCCAGAATGTCCTTGTAATGGACAAGCTGGAATTGTAATGCTTCTAATTTCAATAGCCACCAAACTAAGAATGCTTCAGGTTACTGCCAGCATAAACTAATAGTCAGGAAAGGGGATGTGCAGGATGTTCATGTCTTTTTAGCATAGAAGAGAGATGACCCAAGTGAACCCAGCATAATTCATGTTCCTAATGTCTGGCCAGGACACGTGCCTGCCTGTTGCACCGGATGCTCTGAGCCCCCATGGTGATTCTGATGGGGATGACGTTCTTATAGGCATTACAGGGACAGCTGGAAATGGAGCAAATGCTTAAAAACTACTTAAAGCTCCAGGAAGTCCTCTGGGATAGGCAGGGGGCTGGAAAATGTCACGCTTGCTCTGCATGCCTCTCAGAGTGGTGAGAGGGGTAGAAGGCTCTGATGGTGGGGCCAGGCCTCCATGGCAGCCACTCATCTACTGGGGTGAGCATGGCAGAGCCATAGCCTCCCACAGCCCCGGGGCATGACTCTTAAGAGCACTCAGCTCCCATTTCCTGTGTCATATTTGGCAGTGCTGCACAGAGGAGTCAGGAATGCTGCTGGAAATGGCAAGAAATGGGCAGCTAAGAGGAACAACCTCTTAGCTTGCACTCCAGCCCCACTCAGGGGGCTCAGTGGGGTTGGTATTCCCATGCTGGGGGGGAGGCCCAGCTTGCTTGTTGACAGTCCCCCTTTGTTTTTCCCTCTGGGGGAGTGATGGGGCTGAAATCAATTCTCTCTTAATTCTCCACTAGTGTAAAAGCCAAATTAATTCCATCCAGTTGAGCCATTCTAGATTTGTACATGTAAATCTGAGTGGGGATGGCACAGAAATTCTCCACATGTGTAAAGCTTTCACATCTGGAAAAGAGTATTTGACTTTCTTATAAACCACAGGTTTTCCAGTATTAAGGTTCTGGTGGCTTCTCATCTTCCACAGAGCTATTTAACCCTAACTACAAAGGAAATGAAGAAAGCCATAGGCTATCTGCATGTTAAAGAGATGATGGCAACGTCCTGGGAAGCAAAATGTCCCTGTTCTTTCCTGTTTTATTTTCATAATCTGCAGAAATCATGAAATTAAACCCAGCATCACTAAGTAGCACTGATAGAACAGCGTGCTAGCAGAATTAAGGATCAGTATTTCTGGTCAGAGCTCTGCCTTCAACTACTGTTTTCTGATGTACAGAGTTATTTCAAAAGATACTGAGGTTGGTGAAATATAGCTGAGCACAATATTAAGTCTTCCTCCGTTTGAGGGATGAGTATTCTCTGGTGGGAAGTGCCGTGGCAGCAGCCATCAGAGGTAAGGTTGGACCTTGCATGGGATGTGTGTTAACCTTGAAAGAGCCAGGGAGACTGGGAAGCGTTAAATCCAGCAAGAGGGTCTGTCTGTATTGCATCTTCACTTCTGTTTCTTTGGTTGTCCTCCTCCTCCTCCTCAGCAAATAGCCATTGCCCGGGAGGGTGATCTGCTGACCAAGGAGCGGTTGTGCTGCGGGCTGTCCATGTTCGAGGTGATCCTCACACGAATCAGGAGCTACCTGCAGGACCCCATCTGGCGCGGGCCACCCCCGACGAACGGGGTCATGCACGTGGATGAGTGCGTGGAGTTTCACCGGCTCTGGAGTGCCATACAGTTTGTGTACTGCATCCCCGTGGGCACCAACGAGTTCACTGCAGAGTGAGTGTCAAGCAAGTGTCAGCAGGTCCCCTGGATGCCCTCAGCTGCAGCGAGAGCTTCAGCCAGTGTAGAGGTAGAGGGGGAATGCGGGTCCTTGATGAAAGGACTTTGTTGTGCATGGACATAAAAGAGATGCCCAGAGAGGTTTCTGTCTGAGCAACTGGTGAAAAGAGGAAAGCAAAGGGACACGGCCAAGGGAGCATGGAGAAGGAGGTGGGTTAATGGGCCAGCAACCCAAGCCAGAGGTTAGGTCTTCATCCATCTTGTCCTGTGATGCACCCTGCACAGCCTAGCCCTGGTATAACTCTGCTTATCTCCTGAGTTAATTTTCTCTAGCTGTATTTATACTTGTTAGGAGTAGGACTGAACCTGATTTCCCTAGGAATTCACCAAGGGAAGTTCCTAGTGCCGTGGTAGGAATTCTGTCAGCTAATTCTATCTTGTCATCTTCTCCCCACTCAACCAACCTTGTCCTCCCTTGCAGGCAGTGCTTTGGAGATGGTCTGAACTGGGCAGGTTGCTCTATCATTGTTCTCCTTGGACAGCAACGGCGCTTTGACCTCTTTGACTTCTGCTACCACCTGCTGAAGGTGCAGAGGCAGGACGGGAAGGATGAAATCATCAAAAACGTGGTAAGTTGAAGGGTGAGGGCCCAAAGGACCTGAACCAGCACACTTCTCTATCTTGCTTTCCCCAGATTCACAAATTACAACCATGGCCGGCATTAACCTTATTCATACTGTGAGATTTCCATCTGCAGTCTCAGCAGAGAGGCCAAAGTTTTGATTGCCTTGACAAGCAAATCTTTTTTCTCCCAGAGCTTTTCCCTTCTTCCTGGGGTTAGGAAGCTGGAGCTGAGAAGCTGGTATTTCCAGGAACCATCCTGTGATCTCAGTGGCTTTATCAATACACAGCTGGGAGTCTAGGCATTAGAACGGTTAACTTAAGGACCACTCACTGACCTTGTTAATGCTCTGCCTTGCATCATGAAGCCCTATAATGAACTGAGTCACTGGTCCCTGGGAGGTGCTAAGTGAACTGCAGTACATGTTACAGCAGCTTTGCTTTAGCAGAGGTTTCCAGCAGCAGCACAGTTACTGGTGCTTTCTAGCTGGTCAAATGACATAAAACTCTCTTCATGTACTGTTTTACTCCCTCTCCATCCCTCCAGCCCTTGAAGAAGATGGCCGACAGGATCAGGAAGTATCAGATCCTGAACAACGAGATCTTTGCCATCCTGAACAAGTACATGAAGTCTGTGGAAACAGACAGCTCCACAGTGGAGCACGTGCGCTGCTTCCAGCCCCCCATCCACCAGTCGCTGGCCACTACCTGCTAGTGTGGACACTGACCCTGCGCAGGTTGGGAAGGGAGAAAGGACTGAACCCAGAATGGCTGGGAGAGGTAAAGATGGTGTGAGACCTGGCAACAAAGACTGGGTATGCCTACCACACACGAGGATGCATCTTCCCATCTCGTCCTGTTTGAGTGCATGTTCTTCTGTACCATCCCTGTGATCGGTTTTACTTGTAGCTTTCAGACTTGGGGGTGGGTGGGGGTGGGTGGGCAAAATGTGCTTTTCTTCCATGAAGTGGTCCAGTTTTTCCCTGTGATTCATCCAATCGAACACATCACTCTGAAGCCATATTGCAGCCCCAAACGTGGGGACCCTGGTGGAAGAGCTCCATGCTTCCACAACACTGGAAGCCCACTCCCACCGCAGAAGCAACGGGGCAATTCAACACCCCCAAATGACATGTGGAGCAAGAGGGACTGAAGACAAGCCCCTGATTCACTCTGTGAGAGGAAGAAGGGATGATAGCAGGATTGTCACCTATGGCAGCCCCCTGAGAACCAAGTGATGGGCACAGAGGAGCTGGTCTCAGATGACTGCATGCCCCAGGCTGGGGCTAGCTTCATGCTCTCTGCCATGTTGTTGGCCTTCTTACCATCTGTAAAAAGGAGCTTTGGCACGTGGGTTTCAGAATAGCAATGGTGTAGTCACCAAATAGCTCCTCAGCACTTCAGAGAGCTGGGGAAAGAGAAAATAGCCTGGCTTTTCCCTGCTGTGGAACATCCACTTATTTTAATGCAGAGGGTTCTCCCCGAAGACACATCTTCCATGGACTAAACAAGATTTCTTGCAGACTACAGAAGAGGCTCCGTTTGTGTGAATGTGCTCTTGAACATATTAATTTGGGTGGAAATAACCATTTGTCCTGACAGGAGACAGGTTTAGTTACCTCGAACATACATGTTCTTTGGCCAAGGATGAGAGCTGGGGTGTGAAATTTGTGTACATTCTAGGATACCATTTTCCCTTGTTTTTAGACAAATTCCTAGTGGGAGAGTGACTGAATATCTTGCTTCAGAGGATGGTGACTATCAGCAGGGCTTAGGAAACTTCCCATCACTCAGAAATCGTGATTGTTTAGAATAGGTGAAATACAAGATAAGCATTAAAAAATACCCAGAAATTTCCAGGTTTAAAGGGAGGGAACACAGTTTCCTTTTCCCACTCAGCTCATCTAAGATCCCTGGATTTTGAGAACAGATTCAGTAGGAACTTCAAGGAGGATTTTGTAAGTTGTGGTCTTCCCTGCTTCCCTTCCGTAGTGTCACTGAAGTGATACAAAAGCTTGTGCTTGAAGTTAAAGGAGATCAAACCACACACTCCAAGAGGAAATGATGCTAGCCTCACCACTAGCAATGTTTTAATTTCTGAGTTTTAGCCAGGCCACAGCAGATAATTGCTGTTACAGAGCACAGATGTGACAATATATATTCCTTTCACGCATTTCATCGTGCCTTGCGAGCTGCGTGCTGTTACAAGTGTTAAAAAGGCAGAGCCTGGGTGTTTATTCTGTCAGAGGGAACATAGAATTAGTTAGGAGAAATTTCCCAGCTGGGGTATTTTTGTCTTCCAGCAAACTACAATAAGCAAGAGGAAATCTTGCTGGTTGGGGTGAATTTGTTCTCTGTTGGAGATGCTCACCACCTACTCCCTTGATAATCAATAAATGCCCTACACATGAAAAGTGCTGGACATTTTCACACCTGGAGTCTCCTTTAATTATCAAGACAGGCATTTAAACTGCAGGGAGGTAATTGTGCAGCCCACTAACCTGAAAGTAAAGTCTCAAGAAGTCTGGTTGAAATCTTTTAGTGGCAGGGGAGGACCCAGCCCAGCAAAGCAAGTTGTTTCCATGAGGAAGAGCAGTCTGGGACTCAATGACACTTCAGGGCTCTCACTCTCTACTCTTCTGCTAAGGACATCAGTTCTGGTTTTCAATCATATTCCAACAGTTCTACACTACTGGAGTGAGGGTATCTACAAATATATATTTTTAAAAGGAAGAGGAGAATCAAGCACTTTATTTTTTGTGGAAAACAAGATACAAGGAAGAGAGATCCAACCAAGATCCTATTTTTCCTGACCTAAATAGCAAGTGCTTGTTATTTTAGTATGAAAGTGTTGCTGAAAAGGTCGCACAAATCCCTATCTGGCTCTCAGAGCCACCTCTGGGCACAGCACAAATAAAATGTCCTGCTGCATCTGACACGTTATTGGATGTTGGAGTCTTCTCCATGAAGACCAGCATGAACAAGAAGTTGCTACAGAAGGATGAACTGTACCACACGGCCCAGTCTCAGCTACCGAAACAGAGGATAGAGTAAGGTGAATTTAAATGCCTGTTTTCATCTGTTTAGGTCTGGAGTGAGTCATGAGATAATTTGTCTAAATATGAATACCACTTTGCATTCTTTTGCAGTAGTTTTGCCATAAGAACTCTGAAACCCTGCAAAACAGAGTCGCATGTACCCAAAAGAACAGGTAGATGAAATCTATTTGTTGCCTTCAGATTTGCTGGCAAAAATGTAAAATCTCTTCAGATTCCAAGGGATTCGATATTTTGAGCAAAACGTCCAAAGTGCATGAACAAAATATAAAGTAGTTTTTACTGTAGAGTGTATGCAGATGTTTTGCTTTGTTGCTCAAGTAGAATGAGATACCAGCTAGGAAAACTCTTATGGTCGTCATTTCTGAGATTTGATGTTACTGTCCATTTATTATCTAAAGGATGCAAGTAGTCTTTAGCTTCAGTTTGCTAACCCTCCTTGACCGTGTATGAGAAAGAGATCCAGGCTTACGTCTTTAAAAAACTCCACAAAAATTGACTTTTCCTACTATCCTTTTTAAATGTCATAATTGTTAATGAAAATAGGAAGCAAATTTATAGCAATAGGGATAAATAGTAACAGATTGCCATGGGGTTATGCATATTCTCCACAGTTGCAGACTTCCTCCCAAGTTAGGGAGGGTGTCTTTCTTGCAGATACACTCGAACCCTATGGTTTTCATCCTTTTCCAATCTGCAGACACCTAACTTATTTTTCCTAGGGAAATATGAACCCCTGTCTGGATACTTTAAGTCCATTGACTGTGGGACTGCACCTATTTTTGACTTCTTACTCTGAACTAGTCTGCAAACTCCCCAGGATTTACCATCCGCCACTCAGCCTATTTCAAAGACAAGTTGTTGGCTCAGTACAGGAAGTACAGGGGGAAGAAGGAATGGCCTTTGTCATGAATGAAGTCAAACTAGATTATTTTAACATTACCTCCAGCTTTGACATTATAAAATGTGACTATTGGCAGTGCACATGCCTTTCTTCGATGATGCTGCACTTGACTTTCAATGATACAAAAGAAAGGGGAAGTAACCTAGTTCAAGGTCAGCACTTCAATGATTTTCCTTTTAGTCTCTGGCAGCACTTATTAGCCTTGAACAACATGTTAGTCCTAATTCTCCTGCATTACTCCAGTCCAATAGGTTTATGTGTGTTTGAGAACAAAAGAAAAAAGAATTGAAGATGTAAAAATAAACCCCAAGAAAATATTCTCAAAACCTGTTGTCAAATGTACCAATATTTGTATGAAAAGCTGCTTGAGTTATTTTGTACAATGAATTTTATTTATGGTGAGGTATATTTACGCTCGTGAGCTGATAAGGTGTTAAATTTCTGATCCATATTTGCTATGCAGCTGAAGATAATATTTTGGGTTTGTATTATTACTTTTTGCTGTTGTTCTAAAAATTCAACCAACAGAGGCTTTCATCTCCATTAGAAATGCTTCTGCAAGAGTCAAGCATCTGGTACATGGTGATATGTCCCGTAACACAGCAACCACCAGTGTGTACAACAAATGTGGGATGACTTTTGTGATGAAGAGAAATAAAAATTGGGCTCATTCGTGAAATGGGCAGACTTTACCCTTGTGGTATCATCACTGTTGTGATGACTGTTATTTGGGGAGAGCCTCCAATTGCACTTGACACACACAAAAAAGCCAAGAGGAATAATGGCAGCATTTCGTTGATAAAAAGGTTGAACTTTTTCCAAAGGGGAAAAAAAACCATGAAGGTTTGTGGCCAATACCAAAGCAAATGAATTTTCCTATCCCAAAGCTAACGATTTTTGATAAAAGCATCCTTCCACAGCAGATTTTCATTTGAAAATTTTAGTGTAAGAGGGCTGGGAGAGAGAAAAGTACATAATTATAAATAATAGAACTTGACAGGCCCTACTCAAAACTAAACTGGGGAGCTCATTTCCTCTCATTACCACAGACTTGTCAACTCAAAAAAGGGACTTTTTATTCCAGGAGACTCTCCTTGCTATTTTTCTCCAAATTTCCATTTAAAACCATTCTTAGGTTTGTGTTAAAAGCATCTGAGGAGCACCCATGTTTGTTGGCTGAAGAAGGAGCAGTGAGAATTGAGGGGAAGAGATGTCCTGGGAGCTGTGGAATTCGGGTGAAGGAACTGATGTGGATCTATGCAACTGTAGTTGATGTGCCCTTTCATATCTTCTTCCCAAGGTTTCCCTGTAGGGACACTTCCTAGGAATCAAAATGCAATGATTCTTCACATTGAATGGGAAATGAACTTTACGCCATGACCACACAGCTCTGTTGATCTTTCTGATGTCCTTTAAGTCACGGCACACCTGATGCGCCTGCAGCTCTGTGTGAGCATGCTGCTGTGGAGGACTGTTTGCCCAAGGGCTAAAAGTTGCCCAATGTTTGCTGATTTCAACATGGTTCTGCAGCAGAGAATGGCAGAGAGGAGAGCAGGAATTTCTTCCTGATTCAGCCACTGATACTAGGCAGGTTGTTGGGTTTTCTTCCCTTCCTCCATTTAGATTTCTTTTCTCTTTCTTTTTAACTGATTTTAGCTGCTGTCTCACAGACATCACCCTAAGAAGTGCCGCATGCTGTGTGGTCTCATCTGGAGCCAGTAGCAATATTTGCTTTGAATATCGGGGTCCAAGACTGAATTTTAGACAACCAACCCTAGGAGACCAGCATCAAAGATACAGGCCCACATCTTTCTTCTTCCTAATGTTTCTAAATATATTTACATCTTCAGATTAAATGGCACTTTACCAATGTGAAGAACTCTCATTAGAGATTGCTTTATTCTTTCAAAAGCATAACAAAATAACCCTTTCTGTGACCCCTTCTGCAAGCCAGAAGTGCCTTTCATACCTAGTTTTGCTTGATTTAAGTGTTCTGATGCAAACACCCAGAAGATAAGAGGTCTGCAAATAATCTGCTGATTACATATGTCTTCATCTTGTGGCACCCACTGCTGCCTTCATGCCTTAAGGCCTCCGATTGCCCACTGATCATCTACCTCCTATCCATCATCAACCTACCGCTCCTGCCAGCATAGATGGTTTATAGGGCCAGTGACTTTTATCATTGAACTGATCTGGATAAAATATTTAACAACCCTGGGAGAAACTAACTGGGATATGTTTTATGGTCTAAGAACCCTGGATCAGTCAGCTGCCCCACAGCACAGACCCACAGGTATGTGCACTGGCACAAGGAGGGCAGAACAGCAAGGGTGGGAACACACCATGAGTGTGAATGTGGTGGTGTCTAAATTCTCATGGCGCAAAATGACAACCTCAGCTGCTGCAGACATGGTTACTTTGGGATAGGCTGAATTAACAGCTGCCTGCCCAACAAAGTCCAGTCTTTCAAGCTTTGAGCATCCTTTCATGTAGTGCTTCAATCTTCTGAACACCCAGCAATTCCCTTATTCCTTACACTACCAGGTCATTGTCAGAAAGAGGATTTACTCTTGCTTTGAAGCAGCAAACAATTCCTTTGAGTTCTCAAACTATACAAAGCCAGAGCAGAATATTCCAACCCTGTCCTGAAAGTTTCCACAGGCACCATGCCTAGCAGACATCAAAGGACAAAAGTCTCCACCACCTGTTAGCTGGATACTTCCACCATTATTTGTACAGCAGGACAATTCATATCCAGTATTTTTCCATCATTTTTTCCAGACCAGAAGAGATGAGCAGAGAAGAGCAGGGGAAACAAAGCCTTTTGATGTTGCCAAAGAGGTTATTTGTATGCAAAGCTGCCTTGCTGTACCCAGTCAAGTGTTTTTGGCTTGGAAACCAGTACTTCAGGAAGAACTGCATTGTTAGAAGATGAGCTGCTAAGGATGAATCTGATTTCTGATGAACTATTTTTAAGGGAACATCTGATGCGAGTATCAACCAGTGAGGTCATTGCTTGGAGCTGAATTCCCTTAATTAGAGCCTTCCCATTAAAATGAGGATATGAAGCAATAAAAAAGAGGCTTTGGCTGCATCCCTGCCTTACTGTTATCAGTCTCAACTTGCTCTTGACTAAGCATAGTACGCAATACCATGCTAATCCTACCTGGTTTTTAACTCCCCATACACAGCCTTGCTAAATCCATCAGATGCAACTCCTGGGACTGGATTTTATATACCACACCCCTGCACCAGAGAGAAATAAATCCATGACACACTTGTGTTCCATAGGTGACTGGAAGATCTGACTGAAGCGTCTCACACAGTGGTGATAACTGTGTGCCTTCCTTCCCTGATGCATGAGATGTTCACACTGCAGTGTTCCTTTCTGCTGGGACCTCCTCCCTATCATGACTCCTCTTCCCAGAGCTGATTAACAGCTTGTCATGGAGACCTCTCCCCTTGTTAAATCTAACAAAAATTGGCCCACGGGATCAAATATCTTTGGGGATGAAGAAGGGGTACACATGTATGTGGTTACATCAGCCTTTTCCTTTAGGAAATCAAGCTGACAGGGGAAGGTGAAGCTGTGGCCCAAAGTGCCTTTTGCTTTTGACTGCATCACCTCCTCTTTTGTGGCAGTAATTTATCAGGTTGCACCATGACCTAAAGGATTATTTCAAGCCTAGATCTGTTCCATACAAATTTGCTAACTCCCTAATACATCTCTGTGCACAGTGGGCAACTGCACTCTGCACAGATGTCAACAACGCTCACCCACGTCATTTTGGACACAGTTTAGCTGCCAATAACCACAACACCATTAGGACTCTCCAGCTGAAAGCAAGACCTCAGGGTGCTGGAGAAAGTCCAGCAAAGGAGACATCACCTGAGCACAAGGTACAGCAGCCTGTGAGGGAACACAAGACATGAACTCCCTCAGACCCAGCCAGCTACAGGCAGGCAGCACTGCGAACACAGCAAACCCTTGTCCATCCCAGCCATCAGCTCACTTTCTGCAATCAACCTCATAGTGACACGATGCATCAATAGCTCTTACTCAGCATCAGCCAGTAAATTTACTAAATAAGCAGAGTCCTGCCATCACTGTCTCTCCCAGGGTGCCTTTTGCCTGTGTAATATGTAACAGCAGAAGTGGCTCCCAGATCACTGTTAAATCAGCACACATTTCATTTCCTACATCAAAACCTGCTATCACACGATTTGGACTGATTATCAAGTGCCATATGATAAAGGAAAGGATGTAGGATTTGGTTGGCACAGCCTCTCCCAGCCAGTGACCCGCAGGTCTGCGACTGATGAACAGACCCCATTAAAGTCAAATGAGTCACAAAACACTTGAACATTTGCTGGAGAAAACAGTTGTACAGAGATAGGATCAGGCACTGAGTGAAGGAGCCGCACAGTGCTGGCAATGCAGCAGCTTGATGGTCTAAAGGCAATTTCTGTAGTAACCGGTATATTTTACAGGGAGAAAAAAAGAAAAACCTGATTTTCAGACAGGTTCAGATCCTGCAGATCTTACATCTTTATTCTGTCTTTATGACAGATACCCTTTCTGCCTATAAATTTGAGCTTGCTGAGGAAAAGCTATTGGTTTTACTTATCTCTGCTGACCTACAGCTGAGTCTGGCTAATGGCTCCTGCTGCAATGAAAGGGCTTTTGTACTGGTAATAGGTTTTTACATACACAGGGACACCGGGCACAAACACAGGAAGGGAGGACTCAGCAGAAGAGGGTGGGGGTGAAGTCAAAACACACTGTGTGCAGCGTGCTCCAAATGTTCACACTAGTATCAGCAAGAGAGGCTTCAGCTGCATAGGATGGCATGTTGATGGGGGATACACAGCCCCCAATCTATAGTACGGGATGAACCGTGCGGTCATGATAAGAGAGATCCACCAACTGAACAGTCAGAAGTAGAAGGGTTGTAGAATGAACGTAAGCGATGGAGGAGCTCATGGCTGGGATTCAGCATGGAGGCAGCTAAGTCTTTAATCACAGCTGCTGCTGGTGGTGGTTTGTGCACCTCTGATCTCCTTTTGCGCAACACTTCACAGCATAAGAGCGCCCTTGTCATTACACACTCATCTTCTGTTGATACTGCTTTTACAAATGCACCTTTGCATGGAGCCAGGCCTTTCCCATTACAATTCAAAGGTCAGGAATGTCCATTAGAGAAATTTGGCCAGACCTTCAGCAGAAAACATGCCTTTGCCTAGTGAGTACACAATGTATGGAACCCTGCAGCCACCACAAAACTTCCATCAGGATATAGCCATCTTCCCTAGACCTCTACATGTTTCTTAGCCCCCAGCTTCATCCTTCAGTCCTACAACTTACAGTACACTACTGTACACAGTCAGAGTACTAAGCGGAGATTAATAAACACCAAAGTTTGAAGCAAGAAGACACTTTATGAAATGTTTCCTTGTTATATTAACTATATTACAGTCACTTTTAGGTAAGAGGAGATCTCTCCAGGAGTATGGGATTTAATTTATAGAATCATAGAACAGTTTGGGTTGGAAGAACCTTAAAGATCATTTACTTTCAACCCCCCTGCCATGGCGAAGGGACACCTTCCACTAGAGCAGGTTGCTCCAAGCCCTGTCCAACCTGGCCTTGAACAGTGCCAGGGATGGAGCAGCCACAGCTTCTCTGGGTAACCTGTGCCAGGGCCTCACCACCCTCATAGTGAAGAATATCTTCCTTGTATCTAATCTAGATTTATCCTCTTGTTTTTTCTTACGTTTAAACAATTTCAAACAAAATGCCCAAACAATGTCTCACGATTACTTTCCTGTTCCATCGTCCTCCGTGCGTGTATGAGCTCCACAGGTTTGCAGCACGCACAAGCCATTCTGCGCACCCCACGTCCTGCAGCTCAACCCTTGCAGCTGGGCTCACATCCCATATAACCACCAGCTCAGCCTCCTGCAGCGGGGCTGCCCAAGGAGGGTGCGGGGCTTGCCCGGCACCCTCTGCACCGAGCCAACCCCGGCCCGTCGCGGAGGAGGCGGAGCCGGTGTGCGGGCAGGTGAGCGGGCAGCCGGGCTCAGCCCCGGCTCCTGCCCGCGCCGCCGCGATGCTCTGAGCCTTCCGGAGCACGGAGGAGATGGAGCCTTTGGAGGGGAACAGCAGCTGCAGCAACGGTGGGTGCGACCCGGGCCGGGGTAGAGCGGGGGAAGCGGGGCGAGCCTCGGGGAGGGGGCGGGAGCCCCGGTTCCCCGGTGTTCGGGGCTGTTCTCTGTCACTGCTTTGGTTTTACAGACTTAGGGGTTCTTTTCCTTCTTCCGAGGTCTGTATAGGAGCGGGAAAACTCGCTTCATGCACAAGCCACAGGCGGCTGCGCTGCCAGCAGCAAGCGCTGTCAGCCTTAGAGCAGACTTTAGAGAGGACCTAGGGTTTTAGTTTTTCCCCCTTAAAGATTACTTGATGCATTTGGCAATAGCCTCGTCCCACTGCCTTATGTCTGTACCTAGTAGCACATTGTGGAGGCTTTTACCCTGCCGAAGAGGCAAGATGTACCCCTATCTCCCAGGAAATACTTCCACAGTCAAGGATATTTCTCTCTTAGAGAAGAACCATATTGAGGAATCTTTGGAAACTCATCTAGAAAGTCACTGGATTTTTTTCCTTTAGAAAAAGGTTGGATCCAGTTCAGATCCAAATCCTCAGCTACATGTGCCAGGGATTGGGGGTGCAGTGATGGAAGCACTAGCCAATGACTTCAGGAAAATCTGGGGCTGCCAACAGGACTATGAGCAGTTCAGCCATTGCACTGCACGACAGAAATACTTGCTCTGTAATTCCTTTGAGTTTAGATAGAAGATTACAGTGTTTTCCTACAAAGGGACTTTACTGACACTCCACCTGGCTGCTCCATTCCCCACAGTAGGTCGCACTGCCTTTACTACACACAGAGAGAAGATTGCAATAGAAAGATGTGCTGGGTGTGGTAGGGGTGTGAGGGTAGGAATAAACTGCAATTTTCCCTCCCACACAGAGAAACACACCTTGGCTAGAGACACAGGGGGTTAGTGCTGTTGGTGTTAACAGCAGAAAACTTCCTCCTTTCAGTCCTTCTACACTGGTAGGGCTTGGCGTGCACCCAGGCACTCTGCAAATAGGTAAACTAAAACCCTTAGACAGTACAGACAACAGAGATTAAAGTCTGGACCAGGACAAGCCTGTTATTTTACAAGCGATCCCATGGCACTGCTCAGAACACAGAGCTGGAACAAATGCGCAGTTACAAAGTACTGGCATCACTCCACATCAAACCCAAAGCTCACATGCTGGCAGATGCAAGGATTAGTTGGCTGGAAAGCACAAAAGCCTTTGAATTGACAAGGTTGAGTGTTGATAAGGCATAGCTCAAACCCATGACATGGGAGCTTGGTGCAGAGACTGGCATAAATATTTGCAAATTCAAATTTCTTTATTATAGTGATCCCTGTGGCTTTCCCATTTCCAGCTCAGAAACTTGTGCCAATTTTCTAGACTGGCAGGCTCATTCAGTGTCAATGAGCTGCTTGAACACTACAAATCTATCACTCAACACCTTGCTATTTCCATGTGCAGTTGAAGAGGTGTCCTGGGAGCTGGTGGGTGTGTGCCCTTAGCGTCAGAGTATGGGTGGCTGCTCAGAGGGACATCTGAATGAGTCCAAAGGACAATAGAGGCACTATTGATAGTCATATCCATCATTTGCTGTGTTATCTCCACAGGGTCTCTGCTCACCCTTTCGTGCCTTTCTCACCGGGTTGTGTGCCAAGTGATCGGCAATGCTGACCCTGTCTGGGACAATGGGACTTCAGATAACTCCTGGGTAACTCGGCTAGAAACCAATTATGGATTCTACATTGGCCTGGGCTTGGCTGTCTTCTCCAGCTTCCTCATTGGAAGTAGTGTCATCCTCAAGAAGAAAGGGCTGATGCGGCTGGTGGAGAAGGGAGGCACCAGGGCAGGTATGGCTTTTGTGGGAGTAAGAAGGGGGAGATCCATCTGTTCCCAGAACTCCAGTACTCATAAGGCAAGACAACACATCTGGATACACATCAGCTTCCATAAGCAGTGTAAATAAGACCTTTTGTGGATGTATTTTTGCAAGACACTGTGCTGGAGCAAAGGAGCTGATTTACAGAGCCCTGCACTGGAACGGCTGAGCTAAAAGCAGCATTCCCCTGCCTTGCAATGCAGATAGCAAGTCACATGCACTGTGTGATAAGAGGAATAATACACATCCATCACAGCTGAGCTGTGTGTGAGGAATCAGTGAGAAAGCTCTTTGAAATAGGCTCCTTTGCAAAAAGGTACAAACAGCAGAACAGCACAGCTCCATGACCCCACTCTTGCCTTTACTAACGCACTAGGTAGCTTTACCAGCAAGTCACTGAGACAAGGATGAGGCCCCATGTGCTTTAATTGCATTAGCAAGAGCCATTCCTTAACGCAAGACTGCATGTCTGCAATCTGTGTGAACTCTGCTTGTGGTCTTCAGGAAGGATACTTCCGAGCTATGTTGCTCAACATGTGGATAACTTTCCTCTAGCACTAAGCTCTCAGGGAGAGGTGTGTGTTTATGTGCACATATAATGTGGATGGGAAATGGTGGAGGAGCACTGCTTACAGCAGAATTGCACTGTGGAATTGACGCATCCCATCAGCACTGTAAACATGCACTCTAGCA
This sequence comes from Loriculus beryllinus, assembly GCA_039877255.1. NCBI lineage: Eukaryota > Metazoa > Chordata > Aves > Psittaciformes > Psittacidae > Loriculus > Loriculus beryllinus. Next base: position 26,513 of record JBCJKH010053603.1, read on the forward strand.
GCAGCTTCAGCCCTACCTGGCACTGACCTACTTGCATAACTACAAAACAAAATAATGATAATTAAAATACTACTGCTGCCCAGTTCTGGCCTAGGAACAATTCTTAATTCATTTTACAAAGGAAGCAAATATCACTGTTCCCAAACGGGGACACAGAGGCATGGGTCGAGTCCAGAGTCAACCAGCAAAGCTACCAACAGCACCTGAGCTGTAGGCCAGTCTCAGGTCCATCTCCATTCTCTGCCATTACATTGGCCACATGCAACTGCTGACCTCAGAAAGGTTTGCTTTTTAGCATTATATCTGCACAATGAAATACCACTACTGTTTTGACTGTAGAAAATGCCTCTCTCTTTACCTCCATGAGCTCCTCTCACAACAGAGCCAAGCGAGTAAAACAAATGCAAACCCCTCCTTATTTTTCAGAATGTTTAACCAAGAAATTAGAGATTCATGACATAAAGCCATAGCTGACAGTAACAGTTCTTGAGAAACATACCCAGCCAAACATAAAACCCCAGCAGCAAATAAATCATCAGTTTTTTAAGGCATACCAAAGCATAACATTTGAACTTGCTGAGGAACAAGAGGCTGAATTAGAGCAAAAGATTTTACCACATGTCCTGAACAATTCATGTCTGCCTCTTCATTCCGCCTTTTCCTGTCTTGTCCTTTAATCTCTCAGTGCCAGTGATTCACCCCTGCTATCTGAGAGCACATCACTTTTCTCCAAGGCAGGTCAAGCACTGCTGTTACTGACCAGTCAGGTCAGACTTAGCAAAAACACAGACTCTCTCTGACCCAGCAAAACCAAGGTTCACAATGTCAGCAAACTCAAGCTTCTTACATCTAACAACACGTGGGTTGAGACCAGAGCTGGGTTAGTCCCCAGCACAGTATGTCAGTTCTTCATTTAATATGCACATTTTCTTCCATTTAGCTGTTCCAATGCCAGCAATCATTTTTCATCAGAAATGCTCAGTCACATGATGATACACATGAAGTTAACATTAGGATTTCTGACAGTTCAGGCTGAGGCCCTATGATACAACTATGATGCAAGACAGTGTACAAATGGAGCAGATAACCACTGGTAAAGGACACAGGGAACCTTCACCACAACCATATAGCAACACAAACTATGGCACTACATGTCTGCACAGAGCAACCAGCCACCTTTTCCTCTCTTCATTCTTCATAGCTATAACTCCCACTTGAATTAGAAAGCAAGGTTTAGAAAAACTCATTGCCTTACCTTAGTGTCCATACGTGAGACTCCACACTGGGGCAGTAAGACACGAGGTGAAGCACAGGTTCCTCACAAGCAGGATGCAGCTGGCAGCATCCCAGAGAGCAGTCTTTGGGTGGAGGGTACCCAGCACAGAGTAGCTCCTGCCATCCTTTGTCCTTCCGCTCCAGGATGATGCACAGGGAGCAGGCAAGTGGAACATGCCAGACAAGACATGATCAGTCCACAGGGAGCTCAGCTGGGGTGTTTATTGATGCATTGAGAGGCCGACGCATCCTGATGAATCAGTGAGGATGCCCACGGCTCCCAGGGCCCTTGCTGCAGCAGGGCAGGCTGCATCCCAGGCCCATAACCTTTGGGGCAATAGGTGTCAGTCCCACTGCCACCCAGGATTAAACCACTGCTTTTATTGTATTTGCATTGTCCAGCCCAAGGTGCCAGCTTCTGCTAATCCCTTGATTCAACTTAATTTCCATATAGGACAACACGTCGGCATATTGTGTCCTTCCAGGAAGCTTTCTTTGTCACATTCTTCCTCTTGCAACTTATACCTCTACAAAAGGCTTTTTCTCATCTCTTGCTCTGAAGAACACAATTGTTAACTCCTGCATATCTGTGTGCTTTGCTTCCCCAGGAGATGGAGGCCATGGCTACCTAAAGGACTGGCTCTGGTGGGCTGGCTTGTTAACCAGTAAGTAGCTGCTTCCCTGGGTTTTCAGCTTTTCCAGTGTGTCTGTCCCTGTGAATCAGGTGTGGAATGAGCCCAGCATCTAGTGGCTTAAATCCTTTTTTTTGGCAAGCTCCCCTGCCTGTAGCAGAGGCTACTCAAGGAAAGAAGTGAGCCTCACAGAATCTCCCATCCTCCTGCAGGGCTGGTAGGACTTGATAGCTCAGTTTTACCAGATCAAAAGCATGAAAAACCAGGCTTTAATAAGGCAGTTGGATGGTCTGCCTGCATACCAGGCACAGGGCAAACAACCTCCCATGCATGCCTGTTGCCTCTGGGAAAGGTTACTGCTGCTGCACAGGGGTGATAAGGAGGTGTTGGTAGCAGTTCCTTTCTTGAGCAAAGCTTGTTTTCCCTTAAAGCCAGGCTTAAAACCTTTTTTGATGCTGTACATTACAGTATCTTCCCAAATGGAATCACAGTCATTTAGAGAGCAGCAGGCTTTACAAGAGAGTCTTTCAGAGCAGTCTCCTGGCTCTCACCACTGCAGCAGCTCCAATTACTCCCACTTTGCTCTGCCCTTGCAGCTCTTGCTGCATACCCACCACAGCACAACCCATAAACAAGCACACAATACTCACTGCTCAAGGAACAAGAACATCTCTGCCAGAGAGCAACACCACAGTCCTATGGAGAGACATTTTATAGATGAGGAGCTGCCATGCAGCACTGGGGCTCTCACAAGTGCCCACCCCTCATTAACCACCCAAACACACTGCAGCTGCCTGGGTTGGTGAGTTCATATGGATCAGCTGTGACAAGGCCAAGCCCTGGCACCTGCAGCCCTGCTCCATGTAGTGCTGGGCTCTAGGGATGCTTCTCTCCTTGTATTAATCTGTAGTAAATTTACCCCCATTATCTGGTCCTGTTTAGCAGCAGCATGGAATCCCTCATAAAAAATACCACTGTCTAACTGATGTCTTACTAGTTTGCAAGCCCCAAAGAGAAAACACAGAAAGCCTGCTGTAACCCACTGCTATTTATTTTTCTTGTGTTTGTCTAGTGGGTGGAGGGGAAGCTGCCAACTTTGCTGCCTATGCCTTTGCTCCTGCAACGATTGTGACGCCTCTGGGGGCTCTGAGCGTTCTCATAAGGTGATTTATGTGTCTGCAGTTTGCCTTTTTGTTTGCTTGTTTGTCTTGGAAGATAGAAGGACTTGAAGTGAGAGGAATATGATTTATTCTGCCTAAAGGAAAAAATGTCCAGTGCTGTCCTTTTGGGGGATCATTTGGAAAGTGATGAATTAAGTAGCATGCCTTTGGGGACATAAATTATTGCAAATATCAGTGTTATTTTCTTCTTTATTGCAGTTCTTTTACCAATTCAAATTCTTGTTTGTTTGTTTTGTTTTGTTCTCATAGTGAACAGTACCAAAATCTAAAATGGTCAAAAATGTCAGGCTTGTATTTAAACTCTGTCATTCACCTTTTATGTCCTAGGTTTTTAGGGTGCTTTAATGTTGTGTATTTGTATTTCTGTCTGTTGTTAAAAGGGCTGAAACCCTATTTTATTTATCTTTAAGAAGGAGATTCATATCAAAACACATGACTCCGTGTACTGAAAGTCTGTTATTGTGAAATGCAGAAACAAACTGAGAGTTAGGGCTCCTCCAGTGTCTTGTCACAAATTCTTATGGACAACAACTAGATATTTCTGCAGGTATATCTGTAGCCCCCCTACATTCAGAGCTTCTCTGGGGCTTAATAGTTCCGATGATTTAGTTACAACTGATGTAACTCTGTTGCTTGGTTGGGGTTTTTTTTCTCTGTTTTTCTCAGAAGTCATTTCCTTTGGCTCTAAAGGCTTAGTAAGGACCAACAGCTCCTAAGTGAATCTGTAGACCTTGAAAATATTCCTGAGGGTGTGCTAACGCAGTCAGCATTTTCCTCACCTTGCTGATATATGAGCTGTGATCTGGAGATCACACCTGCGTCTCTGCGGGTTCAGCTGTCAGTAGATGCAATGTGATTGTGTAATAACACACTGGAATCCAACAAATTTACCCTAAATTTATGTTCTTCTATCACATGAAGGTATTCTTTACCTTATTTTAGCTGCTGTTCCTTCTGTAAAGGACTTTAAAGGACCTGCTGACATTTTTCTGCCCCGTGCAGTGCCATCCTATCTTCATATCTGCTTGGAGAACGGCTCAACATGCTGGGAAAGCTGGGCTGCATGCTGAGCCTTGTGGGAAGCACTGTGATGGTGATACATGCCCCAGAGGACGAGGAGGTCACCACTCTGGATGAAATGTGTTCTAAGCTGAAAGAACCAGGTATGCAGCAGGTTGTGTCCTGTCTTGGGGCTGGGCAGCATGTACTGCTCCCCATGACCACTGCTCAGTTTTGAGTTACTTCTCTTCCTCTTCCAGGTTTCCTTGCTTACGCTGCGATCCTCTTGGCTGTCTGCTTCCTCCTGATCTTCTACTTCGCACCCCGCTATGGCCAGAGCAACATCCTCATCTACCTCACCATTTGCTCTGTTATTGGTGCCTTCTCTGTGTCCTCAGTCAAGGGCTTGGGAATTGCCATTAAGGGCTTCTTTGCTGGCCAGCCTGTGTTGCAGCACCCATTGACGTGGATCCTAGTCATCACGCTGGTGGCATCCATCACTACACAAATTAACTACCTCAATAAGTCTCTAGACATTTTCAATACATCTTTGGTGTTTCCCATCTACTACGTGCTGTTCACCACCATTGTCATCACAACTTCCATCATCCTCTTTAAGGAGTGGGTCACCATGACCGTTGTTGACATCATTGGGACAGTTTGTGGCTTCCTCACCATCATTTTGGGGGTGTTTTTACTCCATGCCTTCAAAGACATGGATGTCAGTTTAGGAAATCTACCACAGGTCCTCCAGAGTGGACAGGAAACACCAGTCACCCGAGATGACAAGAACATCCTGATAGAGGTGGACAACTCCAGCATCGCCCCTGAGGATAAACCCAAAGTACGCATGATCTACACCTAATGCGTTATATGCAAGGGTCTAGAAGTTGGGTGAATGGGTTGATGTCAATATTCCGGATGCTAGTGAGCAGTTTTAAAAGGAAAAGCAGAAAATAAAACCAACAATGTCTAATCCAAAGCTTGGTAGAGTCAAGCCAAGTCTTTCTCCGGGCTTTTGGATTGGATCTTTGTTATGGTGTGGCAGCAAGGAGTGGGTTTATTCCTTACTGGGCTTTAATACATGCAGCCACTGAAAATGAAATCCTCTTGAAATATGATCTCTGAGTCCCATTCCCATCTCTTATTGTTGGCAGGGAATTCTAACATTTACTCTTGCACTCCTTCCCTGGGTGGTCACTGATATGTTTATTTCCAGGCCCTGAGTGAATCACTGATTAGTGTTATTTGTTATTTTTTCCTCTTTCTAGGCACTTGCATGAACTCCAAAATACACACCAGTATCTCCAACAGGTAAGAGACATGGACTGAGTGGTGCACATCTATTCAAGCTCTGCTCATCCTTATGAATTACTTGCTCTGCAAATGTGGGACAAGAATATCAGTGAATATGGGCAAAACATGGTGAATTTTGGAGCAGGCATTCACTCAGGCTCAGTGGCAGGACCCATGAAATGATTTTATAGGACCATGGCAAAAAAAATCTTTTTCAGCTTTTGGTTTTTGTGAGGTGCAGGAGTTTCCCTGCAGCATTAGTTAGTAACTAGCTAGTGTCACTTAGCTTTACGTGGCATTTTGGTTATTTGGGCTTTTTCCCTTAGCAGCTATGGTGCTCAGGCCATGCTGATGTGATTGGTGAAGCCACTGGTCCTGATCTAGACCTCACTTAGCAAGGGGCAGCCCCTGCTCAGGCTGGGAGCTCTGGCAAGGTAAAGTCCATGTTAGGAGGAACACTGCCACTGTCTGCAAGACTTTGTGGCCTGTCAAAATGTTTTCAGGCTGAAAGATCAAATGGCTGTAACTTTTAAGTATTTTTTTTCTTAGGAAATGTCTTGACCTTGGAGAGCCTCCCTGCCCATGACATTTCCTGCTATCATTTAAACTCAAAAGTGGTTTTGTTGTTTAAAGGGAGGTATGAGTTGTATGTTAAAAGACAAACAGACCTAAGTGGATGATGCTCCGCAGAGCAGTAGGGATGCAGTTTACTCCAAAGTGGTCGTATTCACTCTTCATTTTTCTCAATACAGCATGGATGTTACCTGGACTCTTGCACACGGGTCACCTTCAAAACCCCCTTGAATTTCTGTCAGTGGTGATGATGAAGAAATGGGAGAAATAACATTTTAATCTGGAAGGTGAAAAAGGAAGGTATTGCTGCAGTTAAAAGTTTTTCCCATCCTGCTGCAAACGGAGATTGGAGCCCATTTTCTCACAGTAAATCCCAAACAGGGAGCAGCAAAGCCTGAGCTGGCTTTGCCAGGCTGGTTTGATCCAGAGACAGCCCTGCCTGGGTTAACCCCAGATGCTGACTTGATTATATCTGGGCCTGAGCATTGCTGAGCAAAAGCAACATGGGTTTGGGGGTGGGAATATGCAGTCTCTTGTTGTAATAACATTTCAATTCTATTTTTTTTTTGGAGTGTGGAAAACGAAATAAAAGCTTTTTCTAAAAAAAAAAAAAAAAAAGCCACCGTTGCAGGTGAATCTGAAAGTTTTTCGAGATTTGTCTGATCTTAATCTTATTGGTGAGGCCCTAAAAGATAAACATGCTGAGGGACAGCTGGGTACAGCAGAAGGAGCATCTAGGCTTAAAATAAACCAGCAGCGCCCTCGTTTGGTAGCAGAAAATAATCCAAGTAACTCTCTGGAGCTTCTTTTTGACACCATAATTGGCGTTATGTTTCATGCATCTAACCTTAGAGAAAGCCTGTAACCTGGACTCATCTTTCCTCACTTCCTAGAGCTGCATTTCATAAAAGTCATTTCCCCCGTTATCCTCCCATCTGTGGACAAATGCCATATGTAAAATGAAGGTTCGAATTGAGGTAATGAAATGGCACATTGATTAATGACACATACTTGCTAATGACAACTGATAAATTTATTAAAACCAGGCAAAAGGCACAATGAATTGCATTCTTCAAGTATTTGCATAGAGAACATTATTGTAAACCATTAATATGTGGACACAGGAGAAAGTGAGATGTATTTTGGTATGCGTTCTCCCAAGGTTTCATCATCTTTACTCCTCCCACAGTTCCCCCTTTCTCATTCACTCAACTTGCACATATATGAAAACTTAAAAGGATTTACTTAAAACTACCTTTTGGAGACTTTACGGCATTCCAGCGATAAGGTTTTCCATTAGAGTCTGGGCACATGCAGTTGTTCTCTGAGCTTCATGTGCCCATGGGCTTTGCAATCACATAAAATACAGTGAAAATAGTTTTAGTGATTTTATTTCTGGTGGCCATTTGATGAAGATCACTGATTGCAGCAGAAGTCTCCTGCTATCTTCAGTGAGGGCTCAGATACAAGGTCAAGTTCTTGTGGTTGGAGCTGTACTACTACAGTGTACATACAGCATGTGCCCAGCCTACTGCTCCACCTGTGAGCAGTAAAACACACCATTACATAGCAACATTAGCTGCACCCCAAGAAACAGCAAATCTGGGGGTTGTTTGATAATAGATTGTTTATATGTAATATATTCCAACTACAGAAAAAGACATTAAAATATTAGAAAGCTAACGTCTTTTCACTTGCCATCCCTTATTTTGGGGAGTATTTTAGGATGGTTTTTGCTCCAGGCATATAGAAGGTAAAAAAAAGTCCAAAATGGTCAAGACAAGGAATAATCTATGAGAAATTCAAGACAGACCCTGTGTACTGTTTCCTTGTGGAGAAAGAGGTAGTGAAGTTGCAAAACCTAGTATGATTTAAGTTATTTAACTGCTACATATAACTACACGTTTAATGAGTGCTTGGGGCTTATCTGTTTTGTTATATTTTGGGTCTTTTTCAATCTTTGGGAAATAACTTTTGGGAAAGAACCATCAGACAAGATTTTTCTTTATGCCAACAGTACAGTTTCTCACATGCACAGCAGCAATCACTGAGGATTTGTCCATAAGAAATCAGACACAACAGAACTGTTGTAACCATAGCTCCAACATTCCCTGTGTTCTCCAAGGAAATCATTTCAAGGAAAAGGAAAAAATCTGGCATAACTAAAGGTCTTAATTTAAAATCCTGAGGAAAAAACAATGTAAAACAGCCCAAACTGTTGGGAGGAAAAGAAATGAAGAAAGTCATAAGGGAGGGTCCTCAGGGTCAGAACCATCAGCTGCTTAAAGTGCACACAGACAGCTCTCTCCATCCACATACTGGAGAGAAAACCTGGAGTAAATGAGCTGCCCTACAAAAGCACCATGTGTTGCAGTAATATTCATGTTGTTTTACCACTTGGGCAATTTGAAAGTAGGTTTCCCACTGGTATGGGTAGCAGACGGCCCATGCTGAACTACTGCTCAGCACAGGCTGAAGCCTGAGGAGACACGTGCAAATATGTCACTGATCCACGGTACCGCATGTTGGAGAGAAGGTTTCAGCGCTGGGGTTTGCTGAGCTTCCTTCTGGCTATTTGCTCTTGCCAGAGTTTCCCTGTAGTACCTTGACTGTCCCAATGCCACGGATGAGAGCACACAGGCTGCACTGGGGATGCTTTCCTGTCGTACAGCACTGAGGCAAGACAAAACGAGTGCTGGAGGACAGGCAGGTTTCAGCACTCTTGCTGAAGATGGTTATATGGGGAAAATAATCCACTCTATTAAAGCTACTCAAAATCCGTTGTGACCCACAAATTACTTTAACCGGGAATATTTTCATGGTTTGTTTCCTGTTGTGGCCTCATTTGCCACCCACTGTAAACTGAGAATAAGCCAAAGAAAGTTTCAACAGCTGCCTTCCGCTCTCCCAGGAGGCAGTGGTTTCTGTATAGCACCAACCTATGCTCCTGCAGCTGTGTGGATGGGCTGAGGAAGCCAACAGGGCTGGGTCTTGCATGAAAGTCTATCAAGGCCAGCACCTGCACTCAGAGCTTATCCTCCCTGGTAAGACTTAAATAATAGATTAGAAACATGTGAAATCGCTCCATCCCAGCACTGGATATTGCACAGTAATATTTAAATACCGTATAAACAAGTCATTCCTATATGGAAAAGGCTATCAGCAGAGAGGGCTGAGCTCAGCTTGGCATGTACCAGTGCAGTTCCTGGGGGCACTCCTTGCCAAGCCTGACTGCAGCTTGTTGAGTCACACAGGAAACAGGGGAGGCTGGAGGAGAGGAGCCAAGACCCTGCCTGTGGCTGTGAATGGGTTTTTTGGGTGATGAAGGCAATCCAGTCCCCTGTGAAGGTCAGAGCCAGCCAGGAACAGTGTGCTTCATGAGTGCCCACGGGAGCCTGGCTTCAAAACATTCACTGCTCCAGCCATCCTGACACCAGTATTCTGGATGAGATGGAAAAAGGGAAAAGAGAGAGGAGTGAGCACTGATGAAAGAGCAGACACTGCCCTCTCCTCCTGGAGCTGATGTTACAGCCAGCCAGCGGAAGCCTGTCTCCATTCACATGCATTCATACCCTAACACATCACATAGGAAATTCTCTCAGATGTCTTACCTGAGGAAGTGCTCCGGGATGTGGAGAACCGAGTCAACTGTTTTGCTTAACTCAGTAAATTCAATAAGGGTCAGGAAAACTTTATTGCCCTGCAATAAAGGCAACCAACCCAACAGCCTCTCCATTTCCAACCACCAGCCCTGTGCATGAAGATGGTTTGCAATATGATAGCAAGGTTATTCCCCTCAGAATACTTCTATTCCCTTGTGGTGATGGAACGCTGCTGTGTTTCCCATCACTGTGCTCAGTGCCTACCTCTGCCACAGGCTGGAGTTGTCCTGGGGTTCTAGTGTGTGCAGGAGGCAGCGACATGGCAGAGCTGTGTCCTGGCCAGGCTCTGGGTCTGTTTGGGATGGGATCGGCTGGCAAAGCTCTCTGTGGTGGCCGGGGCCTAGAAATATCCTACACAAGAAAAAAATAGTTTTGAATTCCCAGCCTGAAAACAGAGATAACAGTTGCAGTATTACATCTAATGGATGCATGAGGAAAATCAGCAGAAACCTTACAGACTAGGCAGGAGTCTCGATGGCAACTTTGCTTGTAGCATCCTTGCCTGAGACAAAGACTGAAGGGATACAGGTAGAAAAACATGCTTGCAAATACCTCACCCTCTCTAAAGAAAGAATGGAGCACAGGTAGCTGCTGCTGTGGCTTACTGTATTACACAGGTGATCAGGGGTTTTCAAAATGCAAGAGTTTTTCACCTATGAAGTTTCATGAAGACTGATGGCTTTAGGCTGCTGGGCAGCTACCTTCAAACTGAGGACAACCAAACAGGGGAGCAAGGTTTCCACCTTGCTCTGCCTTCTAAATGGAGCTGTGGGCTGAAAATATGCCTCATTCTGGCTATTACAGGATCCAGAAGTTTTAAGCCTTGAATTTTGCAAGTAATAGGAAAACAGTGTTCCAGAGCCTTTTAATCAGCCACATTATTCATTCACTTAAGACACTCATACTATACGATCACCAATATAACGCCTGTAAACCTTATATACATGTATATATGTACGTGTGCCCATACAAACACACACAGCCCTGCACCCACCTACATCAGTTATGACTTTGTTTGTGCACACAGCTGTCCCTAATAGGATATTCAGAGCATTGTCTTTTCCATTCGCCTAATGGGTTTCAGTGTAAAGCATTCCCCTGGGGAGAAGTTACCCACTCAAGAACCAACTGCCTGCTGTTGCTTAGTCTCTGAGCTGTCACTGGCTTCCAGGTGTTGATTTAATAAGCACAGCTGCACTCACAACTTGGAGGGGACCCAAAACCCCTGCAGTGTCCTTAGACTATGCACAAATGCAATGCTTGTCAGCTGTGTCAGCCAATGCTTGGGGATCCACTGCTCTCCAAGGACCTTGCCCTGTGACTCCAGGAAGGACAAAGCAGCATAAATGCCACCAACCACAAGGTCCAAATTGCTCTTATAGGAATAGCAGGAGAGCAAATCTGGCAGATACTGCAAACGTCTAGGAAGGACACTGACACTAGCAAAGACTGGAATGAATTATTTCTCCTGTATCTTCCACATCCTGTGGCTCTCCCCAGCCCGAAAATGGTAAGGTTTCTTTTGGAAATCCTAGGCAAATCATTGAATCTGGAAAACCTGACTGAGATAAAGAAACAATGCATTGAGGAGGGAATACAGTGGAGATTGTGGGGGACTTTTCAACAACCAGCTGGGAAGGATACTTATTCCTTATTGACTACAGCCAGCTTCCTGCTTTTGTTTTAGTTTTCTTTCCTGCCGAAGTGCCGTCTGTTCACAGGAACAATGGAGCTAGAAACAAATCCCATTCACTAGAGTATTTTGGGTTTGTTTTCCTCTCTATCCTTCAGAGACTGCCTGAGAACCAGCCTCCTGCTATCCTGTAACTGAGCCCTTGGCTTCTTTGCTGGCCCTAACCTAGTAAAGGAAGTAGGGAAATATTTGGGTAAAACGAAGTTAAGGCAGTCTGAATGATTTACCATCTTTTCCATAACAATGTGGGATCTGTACTAAGCTTAGACCAAAATTGCTAGCAAAAGAAGTAAATCAAAACCCACTCCTTATAATACTCAGAAAAACCTTGTGGCCAGAATGCTGACATAAGATGGCGTCAGTCTGCGTTAAATCTAATGTTTCCTATGCAACATGCTAAAAGTCTCATTTATGCTTCACATCAGAATTTATTTGAGGCCTCCTGAGGCTTTAGTCCAGGAATGGCCAAATAGAAGATACCTGGGGGGTCATCCCAAGGCATGGAGATCTTGTACTCAGTACTGAACCTCAGACTTACCACTGATTGGTAATCCCAGAAAAGCTTGTTTCCAGGAGACAAAATACATACAAATGATAAGAAAAGCTGTGCTAGGCTTGCTCAGGGAAAAATTTGTACAGTCCTTTCGTTCCTAGCACATTATCTATTTGATTTGCAGCTAAAAAATATTGTAGATGACCTTGGTGAAGTGAATGCTGCTTTCTGATCCGAGGTACCTGACTTCATGCCCAGGTCAGAGGTATCAGGGAACCAGAATTTAGAGTAATAGCATGTGCTGTTGTTGAGCATGGTCATTGTCATCTGCACTACAAAGTGAGGTAGACCACCAGTGATTGTCCTGTGGCAAGATGGAGCATGTGCTAGTGAGCACATTAACTCCTACACCCACCAGGCTGAGAGGCATCACTGTCAGTGCAAGCCTCCCATCAAACCACATCTGCAGGACAGCAGCACAACCCCATACCTGAGAGACAGTGGGTCTGGGAGCAGGAGGTGCCGGTCTGCTCGGAGGTGTCCGACGGGCAGTGTCCTTTGCATTGGGCTTTCCTGCACCACACATGTAGCCAGTGGAGAAGGCTGGTGGCTGCTGTAGGTTTATTCGGAGCCCTGGATCTTGCTGAGGAGGAGGTTTTGATGGGATCTGAGGGAAGCCAATCACCTGTGCAGAAGACTTGGAGTTAGGTGTTTCCAATTCAAACCACCTTTTTATTCTCCACTATACTTTTGAGGATCTACATAAGGTCTATGAACCACATAGTGGAAAATAATGCCTGCAACACCAGTATGTCTAGTAAGTGTTTTACTCATCATTTGATAGAACCTCTCCCTAATTGCAGTGGGAGAGGGAGCCACGTTCCCTATCTTAAGGAGCAGCATCTCTCCCCATGAAGGTGGAAGTTGACCTTGCCCCTACCTTCCTTTGCTCCTGCGGGGTTTTCAACTTGAATGCAGGGTTTGCGTGTCCATTTCCAGAGGTGTCACTGACAATGACAGAAAGAAAAGAGTGTTATTTCCTTGTTTTCTCCTTTTTCTTCGCTGTATTTTCCATTATGAACTGAAGTAAAAAATAAAAAGACACAAAGAGAAGCAAATACTGACTATACCAGCAAACCCATGTAGTTATACTCCTGACAGCCTTTGCAACTTCTCTTCTGTCCTCACACTGAAAGGGGATAGATGCAGGCAGGCAAGGCACCTGCATTGACAACTTACCTGAACTGTGGGGTCTTCTTTAGAGAACAGATGGCAAATTTATTCCAGCATTTCATATAGTAGAATAAAAACACAATGATGAAAAGGAGAATGGGAGCCAGGATTGCAAGAGTTATCGCAACTGCTGAAGGGCCTGAGGGCAAGAAAGTAGAGATTGTTAAATGGAAAACTCTCTGCTCTTCATCTAATTCAAGTCCCTCTGAAGTGCCATCATAGTAGATTTGGTCCTACTCACCTTCAGGCATGGGGGGACCACTGTCCAAGCTTCCACCCCTTCCCTGCTTATTGCAAAATGGGGGGGCCCACCCCTGGTTGCAGTGGCAGTTCTTGTTGTTATTGCAGACCTAGAACAGGAAGACTCAAATACTTTAGTCCACAGATCAGAAAATGCATCAAACATGAGAGAAAAGAGCAAATCAAGAGGCCGAAGTCCAGAGCAAACGTAAGTGTGGTATCAGAACTGAGCTGAACAACCATACACAAATGAATGGCAGCCCATGCTGCTTTAGTCCGAAATGGAGAGGAAAAAGACAACACCTACTCCATGACCATGGCACTTCTTGTTACAGCTTTCAGAATCAAATATGATGGATGTGTTCTGGCAGCGTCCCTCAAAGCAAACCTGTAGAGAAGATCCAAGAACTCAGTGTTAGCTCTTTGGGTTATGCACCATACTACCGACTTGTGTGGTTTTGTGACTTGTGGGATCCCAGACAATACAAGTAATACCCTGGAAAGACAACATACCACAAAATTAACCTGGTTCCCAAGCAAATATAATCACTACCTAAGTCCCAGCTAACACACATCAGAGAGGAGTGGGAGCTCAGAAGTTGATGGCTTGGCCATGCCCATGTGGCAAGCCTCTGAGGGAGCTTTCATGTGTCTCACCTTTAAGCAAGACAACCTCAATTACCTAGCATACCCCAGATTCAACACCAGCCCTGGCCTTAATCTGGCAAAGACTTAAGGTATGGCCTTCGGTGTGTATTCTTCCATTGCTCCTCAGAAGCCTCTAAGAAATTGTTATAAAAATCTAGAAAGACATCAGACATAAGAAATGAATGGCTTGATATCCTGAACTTCCCCCTGAGCCATTACAGGCTTGTACCTACATGATGGCTCCCACATTTTGTTCCTGTCAGCACCAAGCCAGGATCCAGCATCTCCTTTTCTTCACTGTCAGATCTGTACACATGGGTCCCTCGGCACCTCAGCTCCGTCCTCTGTATGAGGATAGTTGTATCTATGGCCACTGCGTTGGACTGTAGGGGTTTGGAAGCAGAGCTCTGGCACTGGATCTTCCCACATTTAGCATCTCTGATTTCAAAGGAAAGGCTAAAATGATTCTTTCTGGCTTGCTGAAAGTTCTGTAAGCATCAGCTTTACATGCGAATTAAAGCAGCAGTGTTGAGTCATTGTTGAATGGCAAAACATCAAGCACTTCCCAAGACCTAGTCCAAGCAGTAGTGCTGGGTACTGATGGCGCTATTTCAACATCCCCATGGGTAGGCCAGCCTCAACAAAATCACAGGTGAAACTAAGAAGTTTTTGTCTCACTTTAAAAGCTACATTTAACTTATGGATTTGAAAACCCTTCTACTGATTATTAGAAAAAAAATAACAGCTGGATGTTTTAAAATGCAAAAGGCAGGGGAAATGGTAAACTTAAAGCTTCAGTGTGAGGAGCTCTTAAGAGCTCTAAGTCCAACAGGGGTGCAACTGGTTTCCAGGAGACAGAGAGGAGTAGTAAAACTGACCCATATTCTGGTTTCATCTACTGCTATATATTTTTGTAATACATAAAAATATATCCAATGAGCAGCTCTTGGCTGCCACTCTCCCACCTCATCTCACACTTCCTGTAGTTGCCATAGATGTCCTTCCCACAGTTCCCATAGGTGTCTCCAGCGGCATTAACCTTCTCAAAGCAGGCATCTGGTGCTGGCCTTGCTCCTGCATGGAAGAGACTCATGTGGCTATGGAGCCTGCAGTCCACCTCACTCCATGCTAACCACTCAGTTTTATTTCTGGGATGGTTTGAACATGGAAAATTTCTGCTGCTTCTTCCAAGCAAGCAGGGCAGGAGAAAAGGCTCCCCAGACTTTGCTACTGATGACAGGTATGGAAGGTACTACTGCTTTACACAGGGTAATAATAGCAGGATCCTACATAATATTGCCTGTTCAAAAGACAGTGTATTTTACTGCAAGCAGTGTCCTTACCAGGCCCCCACAACTGTATGCACTGGTCTTTATACGTAAGGCACATGCCACTGTAGCAATAGGCCTTTCCTCCATCGCAGGGAGCCCCATCGATTTGGTAAGAGTTGGAGGGGCAGAATGGTGACTCGCCAGTGCAGTATTCTGGGAGGTCACAAAGTCCTGCTCTTTCCCTGCAGAGAGTTCCTGGAGACATCAGCTGAAAACATACAAAGGGAAAAAGACTGAATTATTGCTTGGCTCCTTTGTGGTTTCATGTTTGCACAACATATCCCTGTAGATGAGAAAAAGTCCTGCATGTGTCTCTTTAACCACTTCATCTTAGGCTTTTTGAGGTCAGCAGTGATCCAAATGACTCTGCAACTTCATTAACTGGGTGAGCTGTGTAAAATCAAATTAATGACTGGATCCCTTCCCTAGGTAGAGACGAGATCATGTACACAAAACAAAGATGCCAGATCTCAAGGGGACACTGATCCATCTCCCTCTATCGTAGGGTAGGATCTGATTTAACTCAACCATTTCTGGCAGATG
The DNA here is from genome assembly GCA_039877255.1 of Loriculus beryllinus. Classification (NCBI taxonomy): domain Eukaryota; kingdom Metazoa; phylum Chordata; class Aves; order Psittaciformes; family Psittacidae; genus Loriculus; species Loriculus beryllinus. The sequence continues at coordinate 42,312 of JBCJKH010053603.1, forward strand.
TTTGTGTAATCTATCCTCAAACCCCTCCCTCCTTGGGAAATTTGTTTCACTGTTTGCTGTCATTTCTGCTGGAGACATTTTTCTAATGAGTAACCTCTGTCTCCCTTGTTTATGAGTTTACCCGGTTTGTTCTTGTCCTTTCCACCATAGACATGGAGAACAAAAGGGCATGCACATCCGGGAGGTTTTTCCAAGTCTCTTGTGGAAAAAGGTCCAGGTGAACTCCTAGGACATTATTTTCCACGTGCCCAGGATAGGTCAAGTAAGAGCACAGAGGTAAACGTGCAAACACAAAACTGAGCTTCAGAGAAATGTTTGCCTATGTTCATTTGTGAGTTAATTTGTTGGCAAACCTTGAGATCTTTGGCTCCAAAATCAGAAACACATTTTAACCAGCCTCTATAAGGAAAGCTGAGATTTAAAATTATAGTGGTCATATGTATACAATTATCTCTGCTAGCATTTCTTCATCAAGCACCTGGGTTAAAGGAATTCAAAAGCATCACAGAAAAAGAGGATTCAGAACAAACAGAGCTTCAGACTAATCCCCAGAGGAAGTGTTTGCTTTAAATGCTCTGTCTACATTTCTTCTAGAGCCAAAGGAGAGAAATACTCATCCTGATTCATCCCACCCCTAAGTGAGAAGCAGTGAGACTTCATTCCAGCAGCACTCACAGCTTATCTTGGGTTATCACAGGACTCAAATTAGTCATCTAGAAGAAAGACCTTCCCTAGTTTGATTGCACTGTAACTGTTGTACCTAAAAATCAGACCATTGCTGTCAGGCGAGGAGCTGAACTCCACATTCGGCTGCGTTTGCTCCCCTTTCCCCTCCATTTTTCAGCATTACACTTCCACCACCATTATTCCCCCTCTTCTCTTAGGAAAATCCAGAGATCCCACCTTGCACTGATGACAGCAGCTGCCATGAGCACATTCGGCACCCAACTTCAGGGAGCAGGTTCTAGCATCACAGCAGGGGTTATTGCATTCCTAAAAGACAGAGAGATGCAGTGGAGTTTACAAGGCAGATGTTCAAGACAGAAACATGCCAGAGCATCGAAGTGTGAGGCTGAGGCTAATCTGTTCTCATAAATCATGAATTGCATGCACATAAAGTAGCACCCTTCCTTCTACAATGTGTTCATGATATCCAGCAAGTGCTGAATTACAGTACTGCATAACTGTATCCTCCGTTGGACTGACTGGATACTACAGATTTTATTCCTTATATGTGGCAAATCTGGGCTGCAGGTTCCCACTCACTTTTGTCTTATTGGTCAAAGTATGAACGGAGAAAAGTGAAATGCAGTGCTAAGAGATGCTTCATCATTATCAGGAATGGAGCTGTAGGTAAAGTGAACTTACACATGGAAATGCAACATCTAAGTTCACTTTTTCTTTTATAAATGAAGTTTCTATGACCTCTGTTCAGCCATGGATTGTACCATCCCCAAGTTCTGGCATGCACTGTACTACACATAATGAGTCAGATGTGATTTACATTGTGTATACATTTACATACAGGGAAGGTATGCACATTTCCTGCACAAGCAAAAGCTGTTTACAATATCACATAACTGTACTTGTGAAATACATAATAAAATCATAGTGTCCCACTAAACCCTAAATGGCTGGATCTGAGCAATTGTTACCTCCACCTCTCCACAGTCGCACTCCTCCCCCTCTTCCAAGTAGCCATTTCCACATTTCTTTCCACCATACATTTTTCTGGTATCCGGCATATTGGAGAGACACATCCCTCCACCAGACCGCAGATACTTCTCCAGCTCTTTCCTATTGCACCGGTTGAACACCTTGGGGAATGGGTGCCTGAATGTGGACAGTGTAGAGAAACATCAAGACACACATGGACAATGATCAGAGAACCAGAATGGAGCACATGCAAATCCTGGCAAGTGCCAAAGGACACGGGTCTCCCTCTGAAATCTATAAAACTGTGCTAAAACAGATTGTGGTTTTGTGTGCCTGTTCGAAGTCAGATCCATTTGGATCACATTTGAAGGTAAGGTGAGACTGCACTGCAAGACTGTCACTGAAGCAAAATATGTTGAGTTAAATTTGACTTTGGTAGCTAACAAGTATGTATGTCCTTACCTGCTCAGTACTGATGCTGTGGCTTATTCCTAACTGCTTGAAAAAGCCAGAGAATCCAGCATCCAGACTGCGGATAACTGCTTGTGAATCTAACTGCTAAAAATAACATTTCTTTTTTCCTGTCCACTGCCTCATTGCAAAGGATGTGAATATTTGCTGCTATGTGAAATATTGATTTCTGTTGCTACAATGCCAGAAGCTATGCACTCTATATATGACCATGAATGCATGTGTTCATGCTGCATGTTCTACTAGCATGCCACGATGTTTTCACTTCTCACCTAAATGTTCTTCCTTATTTGGAGAAAATAATGTATGTAAAAGAAAATATCTATGGAGAAAATTCCCTGCTAAACCCCAAGGAGGAAGGTTTGAAGGAATGGGAAATGTGGCTTTAAGTGAATGGGTTCATCTGACGTTTTAACGTGACTGAAATATGGAAGCTGGATCACTGTGGGTTTCCAGTCACTCTCACTTCTCCTTTCTCTCAAATCCAGCTATTTGTTTTATTTTAAACACAGGCTTTCTGTGGCTCATTGAAACCAAGCAGTATTCTTACAATATGCAGTCAATCTGTTCTCATGTCTTCTGACTTAGAAATACAGATCTATCACTGTGCCCTTTAATAAAAATCAGTTCTCTCCTGAAGCAATCCTTTTTCCTCTCATTACCACATTCTAACACACATGAGCTTTTGTACCAGATGCTTTAGAAACCCTGTCAATGATCTGTCTATGCATATCTTATGCAATACAGAAATGAAACCCATGCAAACCTCTGCCAAGGTCACACCTGCTCTGGTCACTCCTGTTTCTCTGTACCTGCTGGCAATAGGCAGTCCAGGTTTTGCAGAAGGATGTGTGTCTACATGTACTGAACCTGCTTTGAGTTGATGGATTGTTTGGTACAGCAGAGTGGGAAGCACACACTCTGATAAGGGGCTAGAGGGGTCCTGAGACAGTCTATCAGGACTGAAGATAGGAAAATCTTCCTTTGTATCAGACAGTTTAGAACTTCATTTCTAAATGCTGTCAGGTGTCTGTGTTACCTAAGGCTATTCTCAGGCAGGATAATTCATTTGGAATATATCAATTTGCTACTGATACATGAGCCAGGGTTTGCCCAGCAGTATTTTCTCTATAAATAGAGAGAACTGGCTCCAACAGGCAGCAACAGACTCACCATCAGTCTGCATCTGAAGCCCTTACTCTACCAAGGCTAATGAAGCCCTTTCATTTCTCCATTAGATCATGTAAAATGAACTCACCCAGTTGCTGAGGCCATGATGCAGCCTCCATCTTCTGCAGGTGTATTACAGCAGCCAGCTGAATCGTGATTCATGCCAAAATTGTGTCCCATCTCATGGGCAATGGTAGCAGCAACACCAATGGCATTATCAGAGTGATCCTGTGCAAGGGTCAAAGAGGCACATCAGCATTTTACCTGTGCCTGTCCTGATTCAATGGGGTACACAGCATTTTTTATTACTACATGCATAAAACATCTATTGAAGATATTCCTGCCTATAAGCAGGTGAGCTAAAGGCCTTCCCAGAAAATATTCACTTCCTGAGCTTTAGGAGGCATCTATCCTATGCATTCACTGCTGGAAAGAAACTTCACGTTTGGTATTAGCAACTACTTACCATGTTTACTCCTCCTGACTGGAAATCAGAGCACATGGCCATCACAGGAGCCAAGCCCACTGTGGTACC
>JBCJKH010053604.1:7780-42342 GCA_039877255.1 Loriculus beryllinus
ATCATCCAGTTCCAACCCCCTGCCATGGGCAGGGACACCTCACACTAGACCATGTCACCCAAGACTCCACCCAACCTGGCCTTGAACACTGCCATGGATGGGGCAGCCACAGCTTCTCTGGGCATCATGTGCCTCACCACTCTCACAGGGAAGAGCTTCTTTCTTGTATCTAACCTGCATTTCCCTGTTTCAGTCTGAACCCATTACCCCTTGGTCCTATCACTATAGTCCCTAATGAAGAGTAGTTAGTAGACTTCAGTGCTTGGAGAAGCTTTGAGAGTGATAAAATACCAGAAACATTCAATATTATTTAGTGCTATTTATTCAAAATGAAAAAAGGAAAAACAAAAGCATGTGCTGATTCACAGATCCAGGCCTCCTGACAAACCTCAGAACACAAATCATACAACAAAACTCAGCTGCTGCTGAATTCCCGGCAATTAAATCAACTAGCCAGACAAGACAACAGCAGCCCTGTTCCCCCCAGAGGCTCTTCCTTTTTCCTGCCCAAAGCCTCAAATTTTGCATCTAGATTGGACCGTGCCAAGAGCAAGGAAGGTAACGTTACTCCATATCAAGGTGTAGGATAAAATCCTAACGTCAAGGGCCTGAAGAGAAAGCACTATGCCAGCAAAAAACCACGACAGCCTTCAGATATAAAACTAAGTCACCTGGAAAGCACATAAGCACATGAACTGCAATACATTCCTGCAGAGTTTTCCCTTCATGGTGCTGCAATGGCATAATGCTCCACTTTTTCAAGATTCCACTGCCAAATCCCCAGGGCACAAGCCCACCTTTCCAGCAGGACAGCATCCAGGGACGGTGGTGTTAGTATTCTCCCTACAAAAGCCAGAACTCACCAAAACGCAAACCTGGCATGAGGACTGTGTGGATGCCCCCTTTGCAATTTAGGCCAGTAATTGATTGAAGGTCTGGATGGGAAATGGCAAAAGATTCCTTTACTCCAATTTAACACATTGCTTACTCAGCACCTAAAGCAAGGCTAACAGTTTGTTAGCACTCTCTGAGGTTTGTTTTATCCAGCAGATTGTGTCTGCAACAAGCAGAGAGGGTACAGAATGTCAACTAGCCTGCTAATCTGATGATCCATAACTCATTAAACCACAGCGAGAATAGCAGATATCCATCCATGCCCCTAAATTAATCCAAGATAAGCATGTCTAAGTGGTATTTATACCAGCTAAATTAAGATACTATCAAAGCCATTTCAAGTTAAATACCTACTTGTGGATCCCTAAATCTGGGAAGCAATAAGCAGTTCCTTCTCCCTGCCAGAACAATGTTTTTAATAGCCATAAGCTAAAGTGCCCAGACAACAAACCTGGCCAAGTTACCTGGACCAGTCCTTACACTTCCAAGAGCGTTTCCTCTGGAATCACTGAAAATGGCATGAAAAGACACATCCCTCAAAATGGTGTAAGCAAGGGAAGAACTGTTGTCTCTGACCTATGCATAAGAGAAAAACAGGTCTGTGAACTTATTCAGTGATCTTAAAACGGGTTAGGTAAACCGGGATTAACACCTGGAGCCAACCACTCTTTTGTCGCACTGGAAGTCAACATACAACCTTGAGTCAGAGGCCAGAGGGTGTAACTCAGATCTCTACAGTTTTAAGACTGCATTTACTTGACCCCCATTAGTTCTAACAGCTGCCTCCTTGAAAGCTTCACACACAGCTTTGTAGCAGGAGGGTAGATGGATGGGGACCTGCTGTGGACAGAACAGGCTGGTCCTCTGCAATGCCACAGCACATCAGTAAAAGGCCAGGTTGTGAGGGCCAGTTTGGACAGAGGTTGGAAGAACCTGCTTTAGTGGAAGGTGTCCCTGCTCATGGCAGGGGGTTGGAACTGGGTGAGCTTTAAGGTCCCTTCTAACCCAAACCATTCTGTGATTCTGAAAAGCAACCTCTCCCATCACATCCTAACAGCTAAAAGGCAAAAACATCAATTCACAGCTCAGAGTAAATAATCCAACAAAGAAAACTATGTACGAGACACAAATGCAGTCCAAAAGTATGCAATTAAAAGATTATTATTTAATTACAGCAATTAAAATGACAAGGCATAGCAATAACATAATTCAGGGATTAACCAGCTATGTGCAACATAAAAACACAGATTAGGCAGCAGGACTAAAACAGAGCTGCCCAGAGAAAGGCCCTGATCTCAGTTTACTGGGTTTGCAAAGGAGATTCTACAATTCTGACTGAAAATCGCTGTAGATGCAAGGATAATTGGAGAAGTCAAAGGAAGTTTGGAGGAGGCTTTCCCCTGCTTTTTTCCTTTCATTTTTTGCCTCTCTCATACCACACTGACTCGCCTGTATAAAAGCTATGGCAGCGCCAATCGTGAGGGGGCTTTGGAGGGGGAGAGAGGGGAGGAGATAGAAGAGAGTTTTATTTGATCAACGAGCCTGGATATTATTGTGTCTGCACAGCCTTGTTTCAAACCTAATTATTATAAAAGCTTTGGGGAACATTATTTTCAAAATGGAAACTTCTGTCAAAACTTTCATTAATAAGTTATATTTCTTAGTAGGGTATCACTTTACATAGAGTGCCCAGAGATTTTGCAATGGGGAACAGATTCTTTTCAGATGAAGTACAATATATTGTTTTAGGATTGTGGTAACTTAACATTTTAGTTATGTTATAGAACCAAAAAGGCTCTCAGATTTTACACATGGATATCTAAGAAATGGACTCTCTTAGGCAAGTTCACTAAGAGCTTTCTTTGGTGCTATTAACTCAGAAGAAGAGACAGTGAAAACTAAAGTTGAATGGGTAACAGGAGGAGAAAAGCAAAGTAGAAAACAGGGAGAGGGGAAAGGGAAGAGAAAATATTTACCATACAGAAGATCACACCATCACTACTCCAAAACTCTTACAGCAATACACATTCATGAGAGCATTAACAAATCCCAGACGGTTCCCCTTTTTTTCCTGCCTACGTACCATGGTGAAATGCCATAAAAGGATTCAGGCACCCACCAGACAACAAGGAACATCACAAGAGCAGCCCTGTGCAGTAAATAGCAAGTAGTGGCAGTAATTACCCCATTCATCTCACTCAGACCTTCCTTGTTAACAAGACCAGGGAAGGATTTGGATTTCAAAGACAATTCCAAATTGCCAGCACTTGGTTGCTTGTGCCATAGGAGAAAGGAAAACAATGATATTTTTACAAGAGCATGTAATGACAGGACGAGGGGGAATGGCTTTAAACTGCGATAGATTTAGATTAGATCTTACGAAGTTCTTCCCTGTGAGGGTGCTTAGGCTTTGGCACAGGGTGCCCAGAGAAGCTCTGGCTGCCCCATCCCTGGCAGTGTTCAAGGCCAGGTTGGACACAGGGGTTGCAGCAAGCTGCTCCAGTGGAAGGGGTCCCTGCCCACGGCAGGGGTTGGAACTGGATGAGCTTTAAGGTCCTTTCAACCCAAACCAAACTAAGAGTCTGTGCTTCTATGCTATTGAAGAGTTTTCAGCGACATGGCTGCACCAGATGGATGCTCGCCAGCCTGCCTGCCCTTGCCTGCCCCACAGATCTGCCCACCAGCACCTTCCCAGCTGCCCAGCTCAGCCCTGGTGTGATCCCTTCGCACCCATTTGCCAGACAGCCACCAAAGCCCACCAAAGAGGTCAGGCAGCTCGGAGGCTGGTCACCACAGCATTCCTGCCTGGCTGGTTCCTGTCAGCTTTGACAGGTCTCCCAAAACAACAACCAAACCACATGGAGCTGGTGTCTGCTTACAGAAAAGAGTTCTGTTGGGGAAATCCTGACCAGCTCTAGATGCAAGACAAATTACGGAAGGCTCAGAAGTATTTGTAGCCTAAGGATAAATCCATACTCTCTAGCAAAAGCCCACATACTGTGAGAGCCACAGATCCAAGGCACATTCATCAGGTGGCACAAACACAATTGACCGAAATGGGGCCACAATTCTGTTGCATTTTTGAGTCATGCTGTGGTTCGGGACAGTTTCCTCCACATTCTGCAGATCTGACAGCATCAGAGCAAAGTGTATGAAATGCTGGGCAGAAAGCTCTCAGCTGCAGAGGTCAGGATGAAAAATAAACATCCAGGAACAGGAGGGGAATAGGGAGCATCATTAGACCCAGTACAGAGCCTTTTATATACAGAATAATCTGCAGAGGCTTTTGAAGCTTTTCACACACGATCAGAGGAGGAGAGGTACTTTAACACCTTACATATGGAACCGATTGCTAGGGATTCCTCTGAAACTCAATACGCAGGTTTTATGAACAAGTAACATCAACAATACACCTGCATCAAGGAAAGACACGAGAACCCTTCATGTCCTTGAAGCCTTGCAGAATTATGAATGCCTCTTTATTCCAAAGCAAAGAGCATATTTATGCTTATCTGGACCAGTGAATGAAACATCCACATCAAAAGAAAAGCGTCCATTTTTGCCCGGAATTTGGAAAGTTTTCCTTATGATCCCACAAGGTAGCCTTAAAGTATATCTGAAAGTAGCAAGTAGGCAGGTTTGCTTTGGATCAAGAAGCTGATCTCTGTCCCGAGGGCACCAAACTGTGCAGTAGTTGCTATGGTACTACAAGTATTTTTGTTTATTAAATAGTAGATTAAACAGTCACATAAAATGATTAGCCTGCACATGGGATCATTCCCTGGGAAGGCTTATGTTACAAACTGCCTTTCTAGGGAAATTACTTAAGCTTTTCACTTACAAAGTGTTTTGAATCTTAAGCTGGTGTATTTAAGAGACTCTGCTCCTTACTCCGATTTAAGCTTATTTGTGCAAGGCACTTTTACACCTATTAAAAATGTTGTTGCCCCTGTTGGCTTCATGCAGTAAGCTCTTCAACAGATCCACTACTATCACTATCATGAATGGTCCGGGCCTGGGTTATAATTCTCTCACAAGAATGGATGTCTTGCCATAGGTCATACGAGTGCTGCAGCAGAAGTTAAAGACGAAGTGTTAGTCTGCATTACCAGACAGAACAACAGATACCCTTAAAAGGCCAAGTGCACAAACACTGTCTCCAAAATAAAACTGTTTAATTACAGAAGTTAATGGAGGGGATATAACAATTTTTACTATTCCTTATTTCGTTTACCTGCCCTGGCATTCCTATTGCACTCCCTGCATTAGACAGGGCACTAGTATGAAAAAGATCCAAAAATAAGCATACACACTCAATGGTTGGTGAATGAGCCTTGGACTGGCTCAGGAGCTGATGGTCACCCAGCCTATGTCAACACAACCACAGTTACACACAAAGAGGATCTGTCCCTCTGGCTCATGCTACCCAGGAATTCCTACTATTTTCAAGACCCTACCTAAACTGTGGGTAGAGCAACACCAGATTACAAATGAGGTGGTGTATCTTATAGAGCTGAGCAGCAAAGAGCATCCAATTAGGCTCTGAAACCGTACCAGCTCCTCTCCATTTGATGGCTTTCAGCAGAAGGTGACTGAAAAACACAGACAATGGAAGACCCCGATGGAATGAAAGTGAATCATACACAGATATCACCGCAGATAATTGTAGCTGCTGAACAAAGATGCCAGATTTCAGCAGACTCTGCTGCTTTTTTTAAAGTTGTCTCCAAAGAAAGGTCGAGTTAAGCAAAACACTATTAACATTAAGCAAGTACAGCTGTAGATAACAGATAAGAGCAGTTCTGAGGATGCTATTTGGCATATATTACACTGCTTCATCTGTTTTTTCTGTACCCCCATAAATGATGACAGAACTCTTCTCTGCAACAGTTCCCACAACCAAAGGCATTGATCACTGGAGCTTCCAACAGAAAGGCAAGAGGAGCCAACACTGGCTCCAAAGAAAACAAAATGTGTACCAAACTTACAGGGAAGAAGTCATAAAATTCCCATCAAAAATGCCAGTAGGACTGAAGCAGATGGACTGCAAACAGACCTGGAAAGTTTACTGCTGAGCTCCCTTCTGGAGCAGGGGTGTAACAAACCAGACACTGCACAGCTAAAGTTACAGAACCAAATACTCTGTCCTCCAGGCAGGAGGAGACAGGAACAGCCCAGGCATTTATCACAGCAGCAAATGCAATTTAAAATGCCTATTCAACATCAACAGAAAGCTTTTTTCTTTGCTTGGGGTCCTCAGCTGTCATGCAAACCCACAGGCCCTTTGCCCATATCCTCCTGAGGTTATCCTTTGGAGTAACCTCAAATTACCATTTCCTTGGGATGAACACCACACCGCTCCAATTTATTACTCCCTATACAGCCCCCCCCAGGGAAAGAGGCTGTTCCAGATGACTACACAGATGTGGAAAAAAAACTAGAGGATGGGAACACCCGTGTTCAGAGACAAGACCCACAGGAGCCAGAATAGGAATGCTCTAAAGAAGGTCAAAATAGATCATTACACAGCATCTTTGCCTCCTGTAGAGAAAGAGCCATAATGAAAGCCTTGGTGCCAGATTTATCAAGCCTACTTTACAGCTCAGTTTCCTTTGAGGAAACAAAGTTTTGTTGTTTATCCTTACAGTGACTATCAAGGAGAAGCAATTGGTTGTAACATTGCTATTTTACGGATGAACAAACAGGTAAAGATGAAAGTTAACATTTTTTTTACTGTGGAAAATGAATTTGGGAACTGCAGCAGGTGTCCTCACTTGGGAAGTCTGAGCAGGAACGGTGGCAGGGGGTGATGGTCGCTTGCTTGAGGCTCTCCCAACCCCAAGCCCTCAACAGAAGCCTTAGTGGAAGCTGCTTGGATTGGGCAACTCCCAAATCAGACATCCCATAATTTTTGACTGCCTTTGAAGAGCTAACCTGAGCAGTTTGGTCCATACTGCAGATGGAGTTAGCTGCACAGCCAACAAAGCAGAACTCAGTGGCCTCTGCTGCACAGCTCACTAGCAGTGCTGGGCCACGGTACAATCAGGACTACATAAGCAAGCTCTCTGGATGTCTTCTGAGGAACAATGAGAGCAAGCAGCAACTTTAAGCTTGATTTCAAGTTTTAATGCCTAGCTGGACCCTTTCCATCTTCTTCCATTTATCTTTTTGAAAAGATGAATTCCTCCATTTAGTTTTAATCCTATTTCTTTCTCGGAGCTGCCAAAAAATCAAACCCGGCTCACTTCAGACAGCAGTTGATTGCCTTGGGGTTGAAGCAGCAACCCAACCGAAACCACACTTACTACCCTCTGCCTTCTCCTGCCTCCCAAAGCTGCACCGGCTGCCGCTGAGCGAGAACTGGCCATCTGCCTGCCCCTGACCCATGGAGCTGCAGGCATGACCAGGGCTCCTCAGTATCAATCAAACCTGAGCTCTTGCTCAGAGGCAGCTGCAGTCCCAGAGCCAGCACAAAGAGCAGAGCAGCAGCTATTTTATTTACAACCTGCTGACAACAGAGTGGAAATTGATAGAAGCTGCAGGCAGCAAGTGACTCCCTGTCTGTCAGCACCAAATGGCAGCTCCCGTGCTTACTTGCTGGACAGGAGCTCTTTAACTCTTTCTGGCTCAGCTCAGGACACACAGGGGTGCTGCAGGTCTCCATCACGTTTCTGTTTATGCCACAGCCTTATGCTGGTGCTTTCCCACTGCCTTCAGCTGAGATGCTTCTGATTCAGAGCAGTGAGAACACACCAGGACCTCCCACAGTCATGTATTTACTGTACATGTGCGTGCATTGGACATACTGTACCTTCATACTTCACACGGTGCCAGATGTCAATACTGAGCACACTGGAACAACTTGATTCCATTCAGAAGAAACGGATTGAAGTCATATTTGAAACAAAAGGGCTCATCTACCCAGAAGCTCAGAAAACCTGTGTTGTCTATAAAGTCTGACCTTAAAAACGGAATTAGTTAAACCATGTTGAACCCTATATTGACGTGTTTTCACTGTAAATGGCTATCATTCAGTCTTAGTCATTTCCAAACAATAACAAATTAAGGTTGATTCAATTCTGAAGAAGTGTTTATATGATGATCTAATGCAGTTTAATTGGTATCTATAATCAATGCAGATTATCTAGACAAGGCTTCATACAAGATTCGATAGTTAGAATTTCAAATACATCAATATTGTTACTTTTAGTCCTGGGGGGGATTTGGGAAAGGGTGACGGGAAATCACATTAACGCCAAAGACTTCAGGCTAATGATTACCAATGATCCAAAAACGTGTCAAAATCCTCAACTCATACAAGCACAAAGGGATTAAACATGAAACCTGAGTTAAAATATGTCTACATTAAGATTTTAAATTAGAGAGTACTTTTTTTGGACGTAAACAGCTGAGAATAAATGAAATTTTAGTGGAATAAAGTTCATTGAAATTGCCTTTCAATCCTCTCCTTGTCCTACTACCCAAGTAATGGTGCTGAATCCCCTCTCATTTCTGGAGGTGCCTGGCAGCTTCATCACACCTCTCACTCTGACCATCTGGTGTTACACCATGATCCCCAGCTGCCTGCTGGCCCTCACCACACTAACTTCAGTGCACTGAGGATGGAGCAAAGGGAAGACCAGAACAAACCCTGCCCTCCATCACTAAATGCAGCACAAGCAGTCTGCTGAGTGGGGAAATGAGATACCTGGAAGGCATCACCCTTCACCAAACCAACTCAGCTTATATTACCTATACTGTTCAAGAATTCACTGTTATCTCAGTTTTTATAGCCCACCACACAATGTGCACTGAACATCTTATCTGGGCTCCACCTGCTCCAAAGAGACATGAGGTCCATAGATAATATCAGTCAGCCATGGGATCATATTCATCAGCCCTCAGTAGCTGTCCAGGATACACCAGGGCATCTCAAACTGGCTCTGGTTATCTGCATCAGGGAAAACAAACTGCATTTTAACTTCCCTTCTGTGAGATCTATGCAAGGCTCTTGGACACATACCTAAAAACCCAGTAATCATCAGCGTCTGGAAAGGTGATTCTCTTTGCATGACAACAGTCAGTCCTTAGCTCTTGTCTTTTTCATTCAGACTAAGCTCTAAATCACAGTCTGAATTCAGAGCAAGCCACCAAGCCCTTGCAAGGTGATTAAGATGTGCAGAAGCTCAGACCGCCTCAGAAATGCAAGAATTCTGTGTAAGTGATCCCCAATTCACCCACGGCACCATTTTGGAGCCAGGATAACTTCTCTGAAATCAAGTCACCAGACACAAAGTGACTTTAAACACAAGAAACAAGCCTACGCTGGAGTAATTCTGAAGAAATCGGTTTTCTGTAATCTTTCCAGTTACCTGCTGTGAGATAAGCAGCTGCAGCCACAAAGTCATCATCATCTCAGTGAAAAGACAGTGATAAAAGAAAATCAGATAACTCCAAATTCCTCTGCTTGCATCCATTCCCCTCTGCTCGCCTAAGGGCAAACACTGAAGGGCACCACAAGTGCCTTAAACCTTTCTGTGAAAGGGAGTTGTGGCAATTCCTGTCTCAAACAGAAGCAAATCCCAGCAGTTTCATTCCAGTTAACTCAGACTTTTCTTGGCATAAGCAAAATCATGTGGACAAAACCACCCACAATTGCTCTATGATTACACTGGGTTCAAATGCAAAAAGCCCCTTGTAAAAACAGCTCCTCATGTGTTACCAGACTCTTCCACATCACAGATCAGTTGGTCAGATTTAAGCTGTTACCAAAAAGAGAGGATGATCTTTTTAATCTCTGTTTGATAACTCTCAAGATGCTAATCAGAGCAAACAGACAAGCTTGCACTTCATTCCTGGAACTTGTGTTAAATCAGTTGTGACTGCTGCCATGCTCACACTGAAAAGATGAGCTACGCTGCAGAGGCTGTGCAATCCCAAAAGGAGAGTAACATGTCAAATCAGCTGAACCAAGAGAGATGAAAGCTCTGAGTACTACTGGAGAAAGAACCCAAAACAACCAAACAGTTAAAAACATTTATGGAGCAAACACAAACTTTCCACTAGACAGCTGGTTCCTTACTTGAGGAAAATATATACATTACTAATAGGAATTATATCCTATTTCCTTTCTACTGCTTAAAACATACAAACAAATTATATTTCAGACTAAAGACATATTATTCATGGATCTTTTACTTCACTGGAATTTATAGTTCAATTCCAAACCTGTAATTTTAAATGTTGGCTCTTTCTCTAAGTAATTCACCAGAAGGGGGTCCCAAGTTCCCTTGCTCCTCCTGCTAGTAAGGAAAAAAACCTCCCTGCCAACTTCCACAGGAATTGGTGTATATCACAAGCCACTGCACTGCCCAGACATGACTTCTCACATCAGAGCTGAGGTAAAATACACAGACATGCACATATTGCATAGAGCCCTTCCTCTCTGAGGCTCACGCAGCTGCTGGTAAACTGGTGGTATCAGAGCACGGAGGCCAAGAGAACTACATGCAGCAACCAGCAACTAGGTGAAATAACACAATACAGTGTTCAAAGCCTGGGGAGGTTCTGGAGCATCACAGGGACGGAGCAGAGCACAACACATGTCACTGAGGGCTTCCAGCCAACTCATGGAGATTTTGGCTGAGAAAACAGCGGGCTGGCATCTTTTAACTGTGCAAGAAGGTCTGTAGGAGCAGGCTGCTACCTCATGCCTGGAACATGTGTTCAGTCACCTGCAGGTCACATACCAGAAGGCTAAATGTTAAACTTCGGCTGGGTAAACCCACCACGTCACACATAGCTCTGGAGGAGATGTGTACCCAAAGCACAAGGAGTTACACGTTCTCACAGGGAAGACAAACTGAGTTCAGCCCAACCCCAGGCAGGGAGCTTTCTCTGTTGGGGTTAGCGGAGGTGCCAGTCCTCTTGGAGCACCATGTGCCTCCTCTTGAACCCCTGGGCTGTTTCACAGACCAGTTTCTCTCCCTTGGTGGGTCACAGGAGCAGACACATGAAGATGGAACTTGATCTAAGAGATTTCATTGTCAGAAGCTACATTAAAGTCCAGGGGAATGTTTTGCTGTCACCCTCTTGAGGTCCCAGTGACTGGTTTCTTGGTCTGCATTATGTCAGCTTATTTTATAGCAAGAAAGGGTGGAAATAAATAACCATCAAACTAGCCCTGCCTTTCCTCCCCCATGTTCCACATAAGAAAATCCCTCAATCCCTTCGAAACAAGCTGAAGCATACGCCAAACCTAACAGAGCTCATGCAGACATTGTTATCTTTTGAAATGACACCTTCAATTTAATTATCTCAGAGATTAAATCATCTCCAA
This sequence comes from Loriculus beryllinus, assembly GCA_039877255.1. NCBI lineage: Eukaryota > Metazoa > Chordata > Aves > Psittaciformes > Psittacidae > Loriculus > Loriculus beryllinus. Next base: position 19,014 of record JBCJKH010053604.1, read on the forward strand.
ACTACTAAGCAAAATAACTCAGTGGTGCCAAAACACTGCATCACACCACGACTTCTCCTTTTTTTCCTAGCCTCCCCTTTAAACCTTCTCTCTGCCTAGATACACAGAATGGCAGAAACCCACAGATATGCACTCACACCAAGCCTCTGCAAAGCTAATCCTGCCAGCACAGCTCAAGTCTCCTATCTACCTTAAGCCTGACCCCAGCTCTGCTGATGTAAACTCAGAGCAGTTCCAGGGGCTTTTAGGGGCAGGAAGGAACCAAATTTAACACAGTGGATTGTGAGTTGTGCAAGTAAAAAGAGTACCTGAAAGTGCACCAGCTTCATCTGAGGAAGCCCAAGAGGAAAATCAAGCTTCAAAAGTCTCCAATCATGACTGCTTTGTCTACAGCTCCCTACAGACACATCCTGCTGCCCCATTGCATGCTGCATTTCCCTATCCAAACCTGTACCAACTGGTATTTGCTATACTTGATTATACAACCTCTTCTGAACCCAATCCCCCACTCCTGTGGTGGTCTTGGAAGTCACATTCCCAGCCGCATTGGCACTGACCATCCCAGAGATCACCATGGGGATAGCACAGTCCTAGTGCTTGTTGAACTGGGGAAGCTAGGTGCCTAGCCAAAATAAAAGCATGTTCCTCCCTTTCCTTCTTTTCACACATGCATGACACTGCTTCAGCCATGACACAGAGGGACAGTTGAGTGACCAGCACTACCGCTCTACAGCAAAAGCCAAAGATGACTCCTTGGTCTCATTTCAAGTCAGGGGAAGTATTTGCCAAGAAGGAATGATTATCCCAGCCAAGCTTATTAGAACTACAGTGTCCTTTACCATATGAAGGCATGTGGAGCAACGTAATGAGCTTTCTGAAAGAGCAAGGAAATAATTGCAACCTTCTGGCTGCAGGGATCAGACAGGAGTGCACACAGGCTTGGAAACGGCTCGCTTGGCCATTATAAGCCACTGAAACAGAGGATGCTTCTCTAGAGATGATTTTAGAGCAAGAACAGCCAACTGATGGACCAAGGATGGGATGTGAACCAGAAGCCAGTTTTACCTGGACCCCAGGAAAGCCAGTACCAGCTGTGTGGGGCAACACACACCCCAACATGCAGTGCCAAGGGCCACGCAGGTTCAGGCTAAGCATACTGCACTAGACTATGAGCAGTACTACACAGAGGTGGCTTGATCTTAGGAGAAAAAGGACAGGGGAATAGTTTTATATGATAGTTCTATGATCAACCAGCTTCCATCACTCAGATAGCTGCCATTTCTGTTCCAGGGAAAGAAAACACAAACTAGATGGAGGCATAGAGCTGAGAAGCACCAGTATCTTCTACAGACCACCTGCTTATAAACCACAGAAAGGTCACTTGATGCACAATATCCCCGTGTCCCAACCTGCACAGCATTTTTTTCTTGCATGTAAGAATGTACTCAGCATGTACAGCATGCTATTCTTACCTCCTCTGTGTACAGGTACATACCATTCCTTCTAAAGATCTGTTAAATGTTATGGTAGAAGGAGAAAGCGTGGCCATCTAGGCTCTCAACAGCAACTGCCTGCCTCAGGTACTAACCGACAAGATAACCTGCAATAGGAAGTGCCAGGAAGAATGAGATTTTGGAAAGGGTTGGGATCAGATGCTTCAAAAGAAAAGTATAAACCTCCATACATCACAGAACTTACTCTTTGATAAGGTGGTTCTCAGGCAGCACAATCTACCTGCTGGGCTGTGCTGTGCTGGGTTTATCTGCTACCAGCACTGGACTCAATAGCAGTAAAAAGTTCTGAACCTTTTGAATTTTGGGCTGTGTTTGTGTCCTGTGACACTGTGATCCACAGACACTGTGTTCATATGCAAACACACAAGTTCACAGCTTTGTCATCTTTTAATTAAAGCCGAAAAGTAAAGTTCTTGGGTTGGGGCCTCTGTTCTGTGTTTATAGCACAATTTATAGCATGGGGATGTTATTCACAACTCAGCTTTGCATTCTCCCCTCCCTCCTACCCTCCAGTATTCCTAAGTCTTGGCAAGAAAATTAACTGTGTGACTGTGCTGTTTGCTATTTCATACTCTGTTCTATCTCCTCTCACAGAAGAATGGTGCTGAGATGTCTGGAGAGGGATAAGAGCTTGTCACTTCTACAACACTTTGCCTTTTTAAAAGATTTAACATTCAGTTCTCTGGAGTCCTGGAAACAAGACATCCTGGCACAGGAGACTTATGTGCTAATGGCATGACACCCTATTGGATTTAACTAACCTATGGTCCTATGAATGAGAGTGCCTGTGAGAGAGAGTGGGGCAGAGAGGGAGGAAAGGAGAAAAACACTACGTCAAGCCTAAGAACTAACCCATCTGAGTTATCAGGCTGCTTGAGTCAGCAATTTGTTTTATTAACATTATTCCCTCTGATTTTACATATCAGTTACCCCTAGCAACCTATTCCCAAACTCCAGCACATATTAAGGGAAAGAATGTGGGGCTGCAGCTAGCGTTGTCATTATTCCCCTGCAGTCCTCAAGCCTCAAGATTGATGCCAGACACATATCAGGCAGAATGGGCTACAAAGCAGGGAAGTGGGACACTGCAAGGAAAATTGTCTCCCATGAGATCCTGCAATTAAAACAACAACAAAAAAAAAAAAAAAAAAAAACAAAAAGAGAAGAAAAATACTTGATTTTGCCACAATATTTTCTCTTGAAAACCTTCCCACAGGTTTAGAAGAGGATGGTCTAACCTGAAACTCAAAGTTCCTGCTCATGGTACTTCTACCTCCCTGCAGGAGCTAATCTGAAATCATGTGCTGTCCTCAACCCAGTCTTCTGCTCCATTGTCCTGCTCCACTGCACAGTGACCACCTGGCACAGGCCAAAGCTGACACTTGGGTATTGCAGTGGTAAGGGGATGTGGAGCTGTGCTTCCGTCATTCTGGGTGGGATTTTGATTCACAACTAGGAAAAGCAAAAGGAATAGACCCCTGTGAAGCTATCAGGCAAGTAGCCATTGCCAGTTCCTCCCCAGTTGATCACACCTCAAGAAAATCACAGCAAATCTCCCCACTTCCAGCAGGCCTTGTGTACCTGCTTCCCTCAGCACCTGTGAATGTCATCTGCTGCTCCAAAGCCATTAACATCACTAAACAAAGAAAAGCCAGTTTGGGCTTTTTCATTCTTTCACCCAGAGCTGGCACACAGTTTTGATACAATCAGATAAACAGACTCAAGTGGCAGCCCTCTCTTGCCACAGGCAAGAAGGTATGTATCCATCACAGCTACTCCTCAAGTGGTTCTTTTCCAAATGGACTTCTTTCAAGACTGTTGGGGTCATCTTGTACTCACAGTCAAGGACAGGCTCTTAAGGTGAGACACCACATCCCTGTCCAACTTTCTGAACAAAACAAGTGTGTAAGAGTCACAGCCTGACCTACCAGAATAAATTGCCTTTTTTTCTCCTTGAACTGAGAATAAATTGGGTTTCTTCCTACCAGTTTTCCTGCTCTTTCTACCCATCAACTCTGCAAAGAGTGACCTGCAAGCAGAGCACAACAACTAACATTGAAAATATTCAGCAAAGTTTAGGATACGTTGTGGTGTCCAGTTACAAAATGGCATAAATTACATCCTGGAACGCATTATGTCCTGCTACGTTAGACAAGAGGAAATGTGGTATACAATGAAATAAAAGACATCCTGGAACCTATTACATACTCAAAAGACAAAAGAAAGGACATTATAGGATCGATGTGGCTAATAAATGATGTGTTGGCATCTCTTTTCTACCAAGATGTGGATTAACAACAGATGTATTACACTAATGTCTATTTGTACACTAATCTAAAACAACTGCATTGCTGTTGTAGACAAGAATTTGATAAATGCAGCCCCCATTCCAGCTCCGTGAGTCCTGCTGAGCTTTAGGAAAGGTGGGGAGAGGAGTGAGCCACTCCCAGTTTCCCTTTCCAGAGTTCAGGCACTTGCTCTCACCTATTTTTCCTCACTGGCCTATTCCCTGCAGATTTCTATCTGCATAGCTGGAATCCTGAGAATCCAGGGAAGAGAAAGGGCTGCCCTGCACTAGCCCAGAAGCCTGCAGGTCAGCTACAGGACACTTGGGCAGCAAAGACTACTTAGCATGTCGAAGCAGTCATGGCTTCTGAACTCCAGCAGCTGAAGGGTTAAATCCTGGAGCTGCTGCAGTTTCCAAAGTATCACTTTCTCCCTCACAAGCCAACAGCCCTCCTGCATTTACATAAGGCCCTCCAGGGAAGGCAGCTGCAGAAAGCATGCCTTCCTCAGATGGCTGGGAGACACTGCTGGATTTACCCTCTAGTTCCTTTCCACAAAGAGCAGCTGGAGAAGCTTTAGTGGCAGTCTCGAGACCACTGTGCAGTCACAGATCGACAGCTGTGACAGTTCACTCAGTGCCCCCCAGCTGCAAGAGGCAAACACAGGAGAGCAGCCTTTGCTGCTCTGGAGACCTGGAAGAAGGTGGCAGATGAGGTGGAGACAATCCTTTACCAACCATCTTGGCAGCAGAGGTGAAGTTCAGTTTAGTACCAGCTGAGTATGGAGAGTAACACTACTCTCCATAGCACGTGCAGAACAGAAGGCTGTCCATGACATAAAATCATAGGATGATTTGGATTGAAAAGGACCTTAAGAAGGAACTTCAATCATCTAGTTCCATCCCCCCACCATAGAAAGGGACATCTGAAGTTTGTAGGGTCACATGCCAAAGACATCAGATGAAACAACTACCTTCTTTTCCTTCTCCCATTTCCTAGGCTTCCCTAGGAACCAAAGTGCTTATTCCCTATTAACAATGCAGAAGGGACAAAAAAGGTGTAGAGAACAAAGAGAGGGGCTTAGAATACCTGATCCTGTGGACAGGGACACCGTGCTGGCACTCAGAAGCAGCTGTGGATGATGGCACTGGTGGGAGCTGCTGTGAGCCACCAAATGTTGGGTACTCAACAGCAGCCAAGGCTGGGAATCAGGAGGTACACGAGCTCGGCACCCTAAAGCTGTCTGCTATTCCTCACCCAGGCTGTGTCCTAACTGCTGTAAAGGAACAAGAACAATGGGTCTTGGGAGGGGAAAAAAAGAAACAGGAGCATAAGAGAGAAGGAGGGAAAGGAATGTGAAGCTGGCTAGCTGAGAAAGCCTAGGTGAATATATGTGATCCTTCCTCCCCAGCCAGCAGAGGCTTGCTCTGTGAAAAAGATTTTGTCTGAAATAAGTTGTATTATGCTTCCAAACCTAGCACAGATATGTCACCAGTCACTCACAGCTCCACTGCAGGAACTAGCAGAGATTGTAAGAAAAGGTGATAGGGTCTGTCTTCACATTGCCCCATAGCTTGGCTTATTGGCATGGCCAAGAGCACCACTTAAACAACAGCAGGATATTCCCTGTAGAATTTGTGACACAAAATGCCAAAGTGGGTTGCTAGCCATCACACAAATGTGATGAAAATCTGAGTAAAGAGCCAACAAACAAGTGTATCCACAGATGCCACATACATTTTTCTATGTATATTCATGAGCTTACATGAATGGAAATTGTTATTCTGTATTAAGCACCACAACCATCTACTCAAGATCAGCATCACAGCAGGTTTTACATGGTACTCCAGCCACTGCTTTACTTCCACTATGCATGTTAAGTTCACAGCCCAGCATCATCCCAGCTACAACCCAAGCTAGTCCCATAGTTACCCAAACTTTAAACTTTCTAGAGGGTATTTCTATTAAATAAACCCCCCCTGCAGAACTCCCAGTGATGATGCTTAAAGAGATATGCTTAAGAATTTAATGTGAAACAGACCCTCTGCTTTGAGAGATTATCTATACGCATGCACTTGCTAAAGGCCATCTCCAAGTAGAAAGCTGCAGAATAGGTGTGTTCTCCACACACACCATCTCTCTTCCCCTTCCCATAAAAATACTATGAAATCTGAAGCAAAAGGGAATCTCATATCCCAGCCACGGTCTCTGCCTAAGCAGTTCTGGTTCATATTTTCATTTCTTGCATTTCTTCTACTTTCCCTTCCCTGGATGTATGTCAATGCCCTTAAGGTGCTGAAAAAGCTAAGTTACTCCACATGGAGAAGAAGTGGGAAAATTCTCCAACTTCCATGCAGTTCAGTATTCCAGAACAGGCTGAAGTTTTGCTTCCTGCAGCACTTCAGCACTTTGGAGCAAATTAATTTTCCCTGGGACAATGGGATTTGCAAACATTTGTTTGACACTTGTTTGAAGAAGGCTCACATCGACCCTGGCAGTGATGTGATGATAATTCTACCTAAGAAACACACAAAGATGTCTCAGTGGAGAATCCTCTTTGTTGGCACATAGTCACGAGAAGGGCAAGCCTCTGCTGGCAGCCTTGCTGCTGAGGCAATGAACTGAGCCATACGCTCTCACTATGCAGGACTGTCACTAACAGGTCATACCCAATGCTAATTAGGGCTCAAAAAGCTTTGCTTCTGTTTTAGGGGCATTTGAAATGGGATTCCACGAACAACAGGCAGAGACTTTTAGGATACACAGCAGCAGGATCAGAACCCACCACCAATGGAAACTCCCTCCAGTGCAGAACATTTTCTACAACCCACAGAACAGGATGCCAGAAAGACTCTTGCCAGAAGCACCAACAGTTCCATAACGCTCTTCCAGCTCCCATGCACCAGCAGCCTCCACTCTTGTCACCATCATCCCAGGGAGGAGACAAGTGCCAGCTGAATCTGCAGCCTCCGGCCCTTGGACCAGCCTGAGAGGGGGACATCTCTGTATTCCACAAAAGGAAGCAAGCATCACCTAGATCAACAGAACACCAAACCAGGTTCCAGACTTGGAAAGATGTGATAAAAGGAGGTGGAGCAAGAAGAAAAGATGTAAGGATAGCGAGGGACAACACATGAAAGAATCTACAGAATCCTGCCCCAGACTACACAATTCCTGGCTGTAGCCCCTGTCTCTGAACACCAAACACTTCACATGAGTTAAGACCCCGGCCTGAGTGCTGCTCTGGAGCTGGATCTCTGCTGCTTTCCATCTGTTTGTATTTGAACTGGTCAAGAGTCTCACAAAAGAAGTACCTCTGAAATCCATGATCAGGGGAAAACTGGGACACTGCAAGTGGATATCCTAGAAGCAGAAGTGAGGACAAACTTTGGCTGACAGCACTTAGAGCTGTAATATGTTTATATTACATCTCCTATGTTTACTAGCCATTAAAAAATGAAGAAGACGTATATAGAAGACCCAAAAGCTCCTACCAAGGACTTGGGTTTATCATAGAATAGGCCAAGGGAATGCTCTAGACATGGGGAGGTCTTAAGCATTCGTTCAATCAGAAGCTGAAAAAGGGCCCTGAGGCCACCTCAGCCTGTGCAATGGTTTGGAAGGGTGCAGTGGAAGTATTAATTGCTCGGGTATCCTTAACACAACAAAGTATTCCAGTGGAAGCAGCTACTTCATGGCCTTGCTACAGACAAGTGTGCAAGTGCATAGAAACAATGCAGCAAAAAAGTTATTCCCTGCTGATAGGGACAAAAAGGCCAGGAAAAAAACAATGGATACAAGTGCATCCAAATGAAAACAAGTCTTGCTATGATCCAGAAAAGTGGGACAGCAAAAAAATGCCTAGGCAAATTGGGATTTTCTGATCACACATATTAGGTCAGGACAGGAAAGTCATGGTTCCAGCACAGATCTGACATCTATATGCCATACAGGAAAGGTGACTCGAGTGCTGTAAAAGCCAGGTACATGGGAGTGAATCAAGGCTTAGGGCTTGTCCACCTAAGTCTTGAATACCAAAGAAAAGTCTTCCCTTCTTAGTTAGCACACTAACTGCTAGCGTGGACACTCAAAGACCACAGACAAATGTTGCCCCTTTGGAAGCAAGAGCACTGATATGCACACTGAAAACAGAATGAAATAGTTCTTCAGTGTATCTCAAACCTGTCCCTATGGCAACAAAAACAGTACAACTTCTACACCATCAACTGCCATCACTGCTTGCTGAGTATTAAACGTTGTCTCCAGAGACCTGCAGTGTAGACAGCTTCCAGGAAACAAAGTAATGTGATTATGGGATAGAAAAGATCGCGAGAGGCCCAGGTATGGCAAGAGTTAGATCCAGACAGAATTACTGGCCTGAAGCAAAAGCTTTACTCTCAAGGGGATACACAGATGGAAGAGCCATCTCCCTGGACACATGAGGAGGGGAAGGTGCTCCTCAATTGAGGAGAGGCATCATATCTGGACCTGAAAGCTAAATCCACAACAGGCATCCACACACTCATAAAAGAAATTCTGGATGGCAGCATGCTACAATGGAGATGACTGAAAAAAAGCTTACTATGAGACCTGGAGACAAAATACCAGTAAAAACAGAAGAATATTCTTGCCAAATTCTTTCACTTGAGGACTGCGTAATTAGGCCAAGGAACGCACAACAGAATATACAATAGAGAATAGTCGTGCATCAAGCTTGTTAACCGAACAGGCCTCTTCCATCTCCAAACCCTGGATTTCAGAGCAGGTATCTGACATGTATGGATTACACTAAGTGGTAAGCCAACAACTCTGATCTCATCATGAAATTAAGGCCAGGCCAAGTGTGGGGAAGTCAACAGGCTTGATAGACCCTTGTTAGCAAGAGAACACTCCCTATGGAGCAGTGGAGTTATACCCAAATAACTGATGGTGGACAGGACATGAGTGACTTCTGCATATGCTGTTGCATGCAGCACCTGCAATAGCTATCCTCTGAGCTTGCAAAGTTTCAGTCCCCAGGTACCAGACTGCCCATAACATCTCAGCTACACTCCACCATTCACATGCAGAACAGCAGCAGGGACTCTAGACAGAAATTCAACTAGCATAACCACAGACAAGCCTACTGTAAATAGGATGCAAATATGGCCCATGCAACCCCACTAGGGACTACAGAGATGTTGCTGAGACTGTAAATAGGGAATACTTGTGAAAAAATCAAGCATCTGGGCACCACTGTGGAGTTCTCTTTCCCCTGTCAGCGCATAAAACAAAGCTACCCAAAACAGCAAGCCAGTTTTTGAGAAGGTGGCTGTGTATCACCCCTTATGTGACCTTGCCTGAGTCATGACTGGACCCTAGAGTCTTCCTCTCCAGATCTGGGCTCTAAGTAGATGGCTACACTGCTTCCCTTGAGACCCAGTGAGGCAGAAATAGGAAATGAAATGGAGAACAGGGAGGAAATTCCATCTCCCAACACAAAAAAATTAAGAGGCAGTCACAGAATTCTCCTGCTAAGAGGTAAAGAAATACGTACGCGAGAGCGAAGGCTAAAGACACAGAAACATCTTGTTAAACTTTTACAGTTTAACCACTGAACAAGCTACTTTCTCTCCATAATTTATACCTGAATTGTGTGTCTAGACATGACATCATTTTAAGGTATGCCTTGTGTTCTGTGGTAAGTTTACAATAACCAGAACTTATAATTGCTGTGGTTCAGGTCAGCAAAAGCGGAAAAAATATCCCAAGCCCCTTCGCAGCAGCTGTTCTTGGTAATGGGTTTAGGCTGTTGTTTTCTGTCAAGGAGACAAGGCCTAGCAAATGCTGAAAGCCAACATTCAACCAAAAACCTTCCTAAAAGGGATGAATACCACGGAATCTTCTTAGGCAGCTTTATTTGGTATGGTTTGTATTAAAACAGTGAAGCAAGGGCAGAGAAGCAAGGGCAATATAACATCTACTGTATGCCTGCAGAGATTGACAGCTACAGACACACTAGAGCCTGCTCTATGCTAGTGCAATAAACAAGTTATTCAACTAAAGTAAGCCTGGGAGCCTCAGGTGGGATAACAACAGATACCAGCATGTTCTTACTACTGAAACAGAAATGCTGAGGCTCCAAAAGCTGGAACCACAGTACACTCAACATGCACCAGCCAACTCTTATTAGAGGAATGAACCCTGTGGTGATAAGGGCTGTGGGCCAAGTGACTTTAATCACATGAGGAGCTGCAATCACTGCTCTGGAGAGCGTGGCATCCTATTGCATCAATTAAGTGGAATTTAGACAGCGGAATGAGGAAGAAATCCATGTAACCTGAATAACAAATGATGTTTTGGTTCTGTTTTGGGATGTGGTTTCTTGGTTGGATTTGGGGAGTTTATTTGTTGGTTTGCTTTTTAACTGGCACTGGAAGCATGGGCAGGCTGGGTGCCAGAGCCAGCCAAGGAGGAGCAGAAGCTGCGATCAGAGCATACTTCAGTACACATCAACACTGTCTTTATGGCAGCAAGCAGAGAAACTCCTGTGCTGTCACATACAACACAACCCAAAGACCCTAAAGAGAAACCTGGATCTACAGATGCATTGCGTGGAACTCATAGTCCATACCATGCATCTCAAAAGGCACAGGTCTGTCACACCCAGGGAAATTCCAGCTGGAAGTGGCCTACAATGATCATCCAGTAAAACTGCCAACTGTTTTTTTGACAGAAATATTACCATTGAATTAAATACACCTCAAGGTTACACCACCCAGCAGACACCCTGCCTTCATGTGATCTCTACAGGAAGACAAACTACAGTCATGATACCCAAAATAAGGTCAAAGACAATAAGTTATAGTGGATGAAGTGAGCAATTTTCTAAGTCAAAAGGATACACCATAACTATTACTGACATCTAAAAGGCATAAAAGGTTGTCCAAAATCCAGCTTTCATCACCAGTCAGGAAAGAGCCAAGAGGCATAGGACTTGACAATCACCATCCCTTCTTCATGTCCCACAAGTGATCCAATCCAGACCACAAAAATACTCACAGTTACAAGAATGTGAGTGGGTAGAATCAACATACTGATGTGTTTTAAAATAGAATCACCTTCCCTCGCTATGCAGGTCCCACAGCGTTTTGTTATACTACTTCTCCTACATACATAAACATTAGTGGTCCAACTCTCGTCATCTGTATTAGCTAGAGGAAAAAAACCCACAACAACTCTTGATTACTTCTTAGCTCTCCCAACAACTCAGAAACAGGGATCCATTTCAACTAATAGTAAACGACAGAAAGCCCATGCTACTGGACTACACAGCTAGATAAGTTGATTATGGCACCCAAACTGAAGCTAGCTTTCTATTCCACTGGTTAACACGGGCACAGGGCTGTCACATCCCTGCCTGGATCGATCCACATTGATGGGACATCAAGTCACACAGAGATCTGGGCCAGCACAAGGCATTCCAACGTATATTTCAAATCACATGCACACCAGGGACTCATACCTGGACCAGCAAACCTGACACATCGTTGTAATGCAGGGTTTGTGCAAAGCTACACTGATTATTCACAGGGAGCAGCCCACAGAGTCACACCATTTAGCGCCATGGGGAGAGCTGGAGAGCAAAGGAAAAGCATGATGGGCATGATGAGCAAAGACTGCTCTGGAATAGCTGATGCTCATAAGCAGTGGTGAAGAGGAGGAGAAAGCAGCCACTGATTTCAGTGCCAGATAAGTAAAGAGCAGTGGTGAGAACACCATTGCTCAACAGATCCCAAGAGAGCAAGAACATTCCTGCCCTAATGGTGCAGCTGACCCATTACATCCTCTGTCCCAACCTGAGTGCACATTAGGGTCTACAGCTGGCTTATAATGAAAATCTGAAGTCATCAGGGCTGTTCTGGCTTCAGTTTTTGTTAAAGATGTTGAACATCAGCCCAGGTTTGGTCAAAAGGTTACACAGGTTTTCAAATCATTCCAGCTTGCAGTGACCAACAGCTGATTTAGGGTTTGCTGTCAGAGTGTATTTGCATTTACAGTTCTACAAGCTGCCATAAAAAGCCAGGTGAAGATCAGAGTTTCTGCTGATTTGAGATATAAATGAGGTACAAAACCATGTGGATAGGAAAAAGGATACTCAATCACTCTGGGATCATCGCAATTCCAAGGACAAAGGACTGACGAATAATAAGCTTTTGATATATTTCAGGAAAATAGTGCTCTCTTTCTCCTGTCAGCTTTTAATGAGTCGGAAGAATTAAACTTACTTTTATTTTATCTCTCCTGTTTAAAATCAGAAAAACCTAAAGTTTAACAGTTGAACTTGTAGCAGGAAACAGATTTCAGGGTGAATACTTATATCCCGGAGTTTACAGTGTTCAGTTGTTCAGGTCTTGGAGACCAGCACCGAGTGTCAAACGAAACCCATTCTAAAAAAGAGCCTCCACTAGATATTAATAAAGCCATCTAAATGCTCATTCACACTCCCCATTACACTGTTCTGTAAAGAGCTCACAGTTTGATGGTTATCATCCTAACTACCACTGCTAGTAGCCATTCTGCTTCTGTAAGACAAGCATAGAGCAAGAGTGGTATCTTTGTACAGACAACTCATGCTAGAAATGCACGTGAATTGCTCACTTAGCAAGGAGAATGGTTTATTTTCCTGTATAACTAATAAAAAGCTTCTGTTTTGCTGTGAGTGCTAATATTAAGACATAAGCAAGAATCTTTGAGTTCATGTTATGTCAAATGTCATCTAATACCCATCCTCTGCATCCCATCCAGACTAGATGTAATAGAAATAGCTGGTTATTTATGTTTCCATAAGGACTAGCAAGGACACAGCCACAGGAGAGTGTTCAAGGCATCTTTGGCAGATCACCCCAAGAGATGTATTTAGCAGATAATACAACTGAAGAACACTTGAAAAGCCACAGTTTGCTTAATCACTGGAGGGTACATTTGAAAAGATCAAATAAGCCAAGTTTAAGAGTAGTTTGCTCCCCTCGTTTAATGGGCTGTAATGTTTTACAGTGCAAAGCCCTGCAGCAATACAGCTAGCTGCAGCATTTGGAGCCATCACCCCTCAAGTACTATGAACCACATGAATTTAACAACTCACACCACCAGTAAAGAGAAAATCAGAACCTTTGTTACTTAAAACTCAGGCTTCAACTATTGAGGCTCAAATACACTGGCTGACAGCAGACACAGGTTTGTACCCAAATCGCCCACTGGAGAAGAACTCTTAACCAAGAGACTTTACAGTTTCAGTTTCTCAGTGGTAGTACAGCAGTTTCTATGGCTTGTGCTTAGAAAACACTCTCTTTCACTAAGAACAAGCCCCAAAACCTTCAACAGAAACCTCTAGTGCTTGGTCAGGTGAGCCACCTTTGATATAGTCACTGGCAGTGACAAGCAGTCTAACAGCCCATCTGACATCAATGTTCCTGGAGGGTTTTAAAACAAAAGGCTACCTAGCAATCCACATGGGCCCCTGCTCTTTCCATAGTGAAAGCATTACTAGTTACATAGTTCAGCATTACTGCTACAAAAGTCATCATTTACAAATTAAACATTAAATTCTGATCCTGACAGGGTTTGTTTTCTTCTTTCCTTATGCTTGTGTAAGAAAGAACGTATTTTATTTACAGGAAACTTAAGAACACAGGAATTTCCTCAACCACCTTTTAGGATCTCCACAACCAACTGATCAGTATATTAGACCCATATTTCTATAATCCTCCTGACTTTGTTAGAATTGCTGTCCAAATTAATCCAAGCCACTGCCTTCGGCAATCCTGCACCCTACTCTGATCATTACTGGATGTGCAGTGGAGGCAACAGCCATCCATGGCGTTGCAAGGCTTCATGAACAGCAAATAAAAGTCACAAGCAGCACTAGGTTTTGGAGTTACTCAGTTGATGGTATTAGCAACCAGAAAACCGCAAATGTTACAAGAATTTGCCTGTCAAGAAGGAGCACATGTAAGATGTGGTTGCATCTGTAGTATGACCCTCATGTTGCCTTTCTTATATGCTGCACCCATTGCTGTGGATCTTGAAACATCTGTGCCTTTCCAGTGACTGATTATCCAGAGACACGCAACAGTGCTCAGTATCTATAAGAAGCCAGGGACTGAACCCTGACTTTATTACAGAAAAGAGCTGGAGTAAGCTGCTTGCCAGAAATCCAAACTCTAGCCAACGAGTCCCTCCAGGCTCACTTGGAAAGGTCTTGTAACCTCATTGCCGTATGCCTGCTGGGCTCAAAATGAAATGCAAACTCACATGTTACTTGTGGATTTGGATGCAGTATCCAAGAAGGAGACAAATCGGGAGCCCAAGCAAGAAGCATATGTTATGAGTCCAGAATAAACTTTATCATTCTGTAATGAACTTCATGATAGGGGATTTTCACAGAGCCATTCCTGAATGGCCTTGCCGCTTTGGTGGTTAGGGACCTAGTATAACCCGTTTAAATGGGTGAGGTTTCACTCTCTTACACATTCAATGAAGTCTTTTATTAAATGTTGTTTGAAATCTAGTTCATGGTACAAAGAATCATAGCTGCTTTCTTCAGAAAGTTCACCAGCAGCTTTTGCCCAGCCTTCACCTCTTTAGGAACTGTAGAGTTGCTAAAGACCCTTCCAACAATTGTTCTGTACACCACAGTTAAGTATCTCGCAATGCTAAAATGCTTAGGAACTTATTAAATGTTTCCTACTCTTTGTAATCACATGTATGTAGTCATTAGAATGAGTCTATACCTACACCTCTTGCCCAGCCTTTTAAAAACATGATTTAGCTCTCAATGACCACCAATTCTGGTGTTTTTAAGAGAGCTCTTAACTGCTGTAGCCAGTAACCAAAGTTTACCAATCTCATTAGTTAACAGCACAGTACAAATCCCATCAACTATAAAGAGCATATTCCTTTCCCAGCCAAATATTTGGCTTCGCAGATGCAGCACACCACTTCAAGTATTTAAGATGTTGGGGCTCAGATGTTCAGCATCAATTGGGACCAGCTTTCACATGAATTCAGTGGTAAACAAGCCTCAAATTACTCAAATGCTGAAACTTGACCTCTAGGGCACACTGACACATCCATATGCAGGCACCCCTACCTATAAACACGTAAATGCTGTATGTCAGTCTCCTGGATGCATTAATAGTTAACAATATACTTGGTCAGAGTACTTGTAGCACTCCCGCATGGCATTCCTTCTCCCAAGAGGAGACCTTCATTCTACTGTCTTCCACAAACTCCATTCCCTCCCCTGGGAGCCTGCTATCTTCAGAACTTCTTCCATTTAAAGTTTTTGCATCCGATTATTCCTGCCTCTGGGACTGTCCTTGACTGAATCTCACTTTATGGCTTTCTGGCCCAACTGTACAATTTAATCAAGGCTTGACTGCATTAATCCTAGTCTACCATGTATTCCCAGTACTGCTCAGCCTCTAACACACACAAATTAATTACAGGGCTCTCTCATTCCTTGGGCTAAGTCTAACATGAAATAGCAAGCTCTGTTGGACTGAGAACAGCCCTGGTACTACTCCATTTGAGACCTCTACCCAAATTAACACAGTCTGAACCCTAACTACAGCACAGGATTTCTTCTGAGTGAAATGTGCATTTCCAACTTGCTCCATCTAATTCACCCTCCTGTAGCTTTCCAAATCAAGCTGTATGAACTTTGCTGCCTTTATCCTGCTAAATAGCGAGAAGATGTTGGAATGACACGTATTGAACATAGAATCACAGACTGGTTTGGGTTGGAAAGGACCTTAAGCTCATCCAGTTCTAACCCCCTGCCATGAGCAGGGACACCTCATGCTAGACCATGTCACAAAAGGCTCTGTCCAACCTGGCTTTGAAAGCTGCCAGAGATGGAGCATTTACCACTTGGGCAGCTTGTTGCTTTTGTCTAGCACTCTTCAATGTTTAACTGAAATTCAGCTCCACTAGAAATTATTACTTGGAGTAACACTTCTGGTTCCCCTTTTCATTACAAAGAATTGAGTGAGAATAAGGTCTAGGAGTCAGCAACATGGGAATCTGATGCCTACCTCTTGATTTCACCTTGATGTCTTCTATAAAACATGAAACCAGTCTCGCATTTCTTTGGCAAATCCACCTCAGCTCCTACCTGGGCTTGCAATCCCACTTCTATTCCAGTTCCTTACATTCCCATTTCCACAAGGCAGAGCACCCCAGAATAGCTGTAACAGTTGCACTGGGGATTTAGATCTCCAGTAAACCTCTTTTGCCTGAAAAGAGCTTTTATGCTGTATGCAACTTAGCCTGCTTAGGTACTGCAGTTGCCTGAACTCCTTTCTGTTGATGTTTTACAGCAGCTCACAACTGGAATCAGTTGTCAGAGAAAACACAAATGTTACTGTACCAATTGCATTAATTCACTTAATGAAAAACCTACATAAAACAGAAACAGAAAGATCTCCATCTGCCTCACCCCCAAAGCTTGGCTCCAGTTCAGCTTCCTACCAACTGCACTGCTCATTGTACAACGTGGCCTTCTTCAGCTTTTTCCCTTCGTCTTACAACACCTTATATTTTTCTTACCTCTCACACAAACAGTTTGCAATGTCAACAGCTTTGCTTAAAGTTATTAGAAAACTCTTAGCAGAAAGAGTGCCTTGGCCTGTGAAAAGCTGGCAATGAAGTCTCCTGTCTTAAGGAATGTCCTTTACTCTCATGTCTTTAAACCTCAGCAGTACAAGATACTCTTCCATCACCACACAAAGTGACAACTCATCATTAGAACAGCTCTGCACAGGAATCTTAGAACTCATGTGGTGCAAAGTATGTTCTTGCCTCTCCTCCAGTATGTAACAAGACAGAAACGAGAGATGGCAGCAGGACTCTGAACCCAGAGTCACACCTAGAGGTGAAGATTATATCTAGGGACGAAAAGCAGGAATGTTGCCCTCATCTCTCCCTTATCCTCACCAACATTCATAGCTGCACAAGTCTGCACTACTGCTAGGGCCAGACAGCCAAGATAATTGAAAGTAAATGAATTACTGCACTCAGAAGAGCTGGCACTCTGCAGACCAGGCATTACTGGCACAATCAAGTATTCTCCTGGAAGAAATTCAACAAGTCCTTCCTCAAGGAAACATCCCATTCAACCCTGTTTGACAGCAACAAGAAGTTAAACACATTTCACAACTAAGCCCTTGAAAAGAAAAGGGGAGGGAGCTGCAATCTGGTGTTATGCTCAAAAATTAAACACAAAACAGCTTGTGAAATGCAATTTAAAATTGCAAACTCAGTAAAAGAGAGATACTCCTCTTCACTACCACCCCTTCCAACTGCAGGCATTCCCTATTAAAGGAATAAGCTTTATTTCCTATTCCTGATTAAAATAACCCCAAGCTATCACAGCAGCAAGGAAGCTCAGCAACAACTTCAGGGTGTGGCTTTAATTCTTCTTCCATTATTATCTATAATTCACTTGAAAGGCATCAATACAAACGGTAGACACCAGTGAGGAACTATTCCTCTCATTTAGCTCTTCCATATGTGACTGGCAGAATGATGTACATCCAATATCTGCTGCTTTTGGTTATAAACACAACCCCACCCTTCCTCAACCATATCTGACAGGAATGCCTGTAGAAAAGAGGAATAGGGTGGAGTTTTTCAGGACAATGTTGCTCATGAGTTTGGTACAAACATTTGCAGGACTGATGGCAATAACGTGTCACAACCCCTTTTTTCCAGAAGGGGACACTACTTTCCAGCTTACTCTGCATTAGCCCAAAGTCCTTATCCTGGATGGAAGTGATGGCTTAGTAAAGTCCTCCAACCTTTTGGCTATTTTCACGTGACTTTCAATAGCAGCAGCAATATGGTCTGTTTGTGCAAAATAGTTTCCTCGGGGTCATTCCTCCTCTATTCTTAATGTACCAGTGAAATCAGTTCACCCCATAAAGGTTTAGAAGGCAGGTGCCAAAAACTAGAAGCCATCAGAAGGCATCTCCAGATTGGGATACTGGAAAACAAAGGATCCAATCCTCTCACACAGCCAAACGACCCCTGAAAGTAGCAAATACACCACACAGGGTATCTCCCCAGGTTCTGAACACCCACCTTCACTATCTGAGCATTATACACTTCTTAGACCTCTCCAGAAGGGCAGGAGCACTCCAGTTAGGAACACCTCTGTGGGCAGGTTTTCAGGCAACCATGCTGCAGGCTGTGCCTTACCAAAAAGAAACAGTTAAAACCAAGAAACTGCCACATCCATCTCATCCATTCTCTGCCCTCTGAGCTGACCATTGTCCGCTTTAGGATTAGAGTTTAGCATAGACTAGTGACAGTCATTCCAGCTCCCCACAGGAAAAGCAGAATTACTTCTGTGTCAGAAGCATTTCTAAACCTGATGAAAGAGAGATCACTATTTCTTAGGCAACTCTTTTGTTACAAGATTTCACCATAGTGCCTGAAGTTTGGCAAGAATAAACCTATCAAAAAAATAAAAAGCATCAAACAAAACTGAAACCAACAAAAGGGGAGACAAAAGCAGCACACAGAAGTCAGCTGCCTTTTGAAAGCAGATTTAGAACCTCCCAATGTAGATTTATTATCCTGTAATAGGATAATAATAATAGAGGCGGTAATAATGTGAGTCTTACATACAGAAAAACAGGTCCTTTCTAATGGTCTCAAGAAAATACAAAGTTCATCATTGTGAGGATGAATGGGAAATAAGTGATAACTTCAGGGGAAGACAGAAGTGCTGAAGGGAACATGTATATGAAAAAGTAGCAAGTTAAAAGCACAGGGTTGAAGGACACACTAAGGATTGCAACAGGAAGACACTGTTAAAAGGTTGTACAGGCTCTTCAGAACTCACACACCTCCGAAGTTCTGTTCCCGAGTAACGCAAGAGCTGACCCGGGTGCAAAAGTTTCAGTTTCTACTTAATCACCAGAGATGTGTCTAAAAGTGTTTACACAAATCTGATCAAAAATACTTTTTAAAGGCTCTCAGGTCCACCATCATCAAATCTTTCTTTGGTCAAGAGAAGATATAAGGAGTGCCCAAGGTTTCCATGCTTCCCTTCTCCCAGCAGGGAGTCCTAACCTGCTAAAAACATACTAGCACCACAGATGAATAAGAACTGGCGGCATTTGCCTTTTAGTAGCCAACTACTGAAGTCAAAGGTCTTCCTTTTCCACCCTGCTCAAACTCTCTTTACAGGTTCACAGCAGAGTTAGGAAAGAGCACTCTTTCCCCTTGGCTGACCTCCTTACCAGCAGCATCCTGGAAATTCTACTCATCTACTCCTGTGATCAACACATTATAACCCCCTAATGAAAGCAATTTCTTTCTGTGGACCTTTCCTAGTCATTTCCCTGCTTTGTGACTGCTCCAAGATTACTGCCCTTTAAGTTCTTTACAGGGTCACAAGTACTAAAAGCAGGATTCAACGAAACCAGCATTGCCAACGGCAGCTCCAGACATGACTGGCAATGTTTTCGACAACAGCTGCCTCTGAGGTAGCCTAGCTCCTCAGCACTTGCCTTCTCTGTCACTGAAGCAGACAAAAAGAAGCTCAAGAGACTCCCAGCTTCAAGGCAGAATCAACCCAGACCAGCTATCATAGTAATTCACCATTTTGGTCTTTCCAGTAGTTTCAGGATCATACTACTCTGCTTCTATCACACACTAAAGCCAGTTGCATGCAAGATGAAGGTGAAACCCCATTAGGAAGCAGCAACACTGGTAGAGACATAGAAGAGCCATACCTTGCCCTTAGCATCCATTCTGTGTAAGGCAGGCCCTGCTTTACGACAGCAACAGGAGCTCAGAAGCTCAAGTCAACTACTCAGGACTTCCTTCTCAATTCTAACCACCTGCTGCTGCACTCCATCACTTCCCAGAAAACTTCCCATGAGTTACACCAGCACCTATGGAAAGGCAGAAATCGCTAAAGAAGCCCCACATGCTTCTCTCTTCTGACAGCAATGGGCAGAATCCTGCCAGCATGGTGAGAATGACCCAGGCAGAGCAGACACACACAGACCTTGCAGACCAGTCCTGTGTTAGCCCTACCCAAGGCAAGGTTAGGTTCGCCCCTGACTGGACATAAAGCAAATGAATAGGAAAGACATAAACTATAAATAGGTGGGTCTGTCACTTGTGAATTTAAGAAATACATAGCTAAGAGAAACAGAAAGCATCCAAGGTATCTGGGAAAGCAAATAGCTCATCAAAATAGAAAAGATTCTCTACATACCACAGCAATTTGATGGGAGCTAAAAACCTGGGGATAAAGTAACAGTGCAACACACAGCTTTTTTAATTGCGTTGAGATAACATCTGCAGATATTTAATACTTCTCTTATTTTGACATTAGGTGCTGAATAAAATTCTCCCTGTTCAGATTAAAAATGTCCAAAAAATGAAACTACTCCGATGCTGGAATGCAGTGTCAAAGCCTTTGGAAATCTGACAGGGATTTTTGTTTTGGACCTCATATCGAAAGGGAAGATGAACATTTAGGAACTGTTCAAGTAGTCACTCAGCACCGATGCCAGAAAGCGCTCTCAGCAGGCTGCACATGCTTCCAACAGTGACCACACACTCCAAGAACTCCTCAGAAAAAGTGATCAAGGGTGACACACGTGTTATGCCTGAAGTCAGAGGTTGCTGAATGGTCAATGTGCTGGTGGGAGCCGACAGGAATTGGGTGACACATCATAGAGTAGTTTGGGAAACTTATGGTGGACCTTCAGCCTTACATTGAGGAGGCCACCAGAAACAAAGCAGGAGGAAGTAGAGCATACAGAGGAATAAGAGGCATATGCTATGGAAGAAAATATCAGGGTAGACACTACCCAATACCTGTTACTATAGGTGCACAAACATCATTCCTGAGAAAGCCACTTGCACCCATCAGCAATTCCATCAAGGGTGATCAACATATTTTGACGCTCTTACATGAGATATTTTTGAAGGTAAGTTTACTGAGTTAGTTACCACATTTTGCTACCTACTCACTAATTGCTTTGGTAACTAGAGAGTTACTAGGAAATTTAGGTTTGCATTTAATAGTCTATAACATGTATTCACATAACACACCATATCTAATAAGCATTAAAATTCAGAATGAGAGGATATTTTTAGATCCTTTGTGGAAGCAAACCCTGAACTTCAATTTCAAAGTTCTCAAAATTACAGCAGAACCACATTTCACTATAGGAATTGCTGAGTCAGTCTGTAGTAGAGAACTACATACGTGCAAGGACCTGCACTAGATCCAAACTTGAAAGGATGGTACCACAGCCTGCCATACACCTGCAGTGTAGAACTGCCCTGCTAACCAGAGAGGACCAAGACAACCATCTCTGGGAGAACATCACTGCTCAAATGGAAGCTCTTGCTTTGACTAAAATAGGAGTTGGGACTCTGAAGTGTGAAAACATCACTGTACTAGGATTTAGCAGCAACAGGAACAGATAGTGCAATGCCTCTTTTGACTCCCGCTGCCTTCTCTTACATGTTCTCGGTTTCTAAGAGCAAGATGAGAAATGCTCAGTGGCAGTAAAGAGCTCTGAACTTGCTGTCTGTGATACACAGACTTCACTCCTCTGCTTCTAAGCACTGGCTACAAGGAAGAGGGAGAAACAAGAAGGAACTGAAGTACTTAACAAAAGGAAAAACACTTCACACGAGCTCAACTCCTGAAGAGAACTACAGTGATACCATGGGAAATGATACTGCATAATGCACACGTCATATTTTCACACAGTTTGCCAGTTCTATGTTTAACAGTTCACAGAGGAGCAAACCAAGACCTGAAGAAGCGAGGTCCCATCAACACCACTTCGAATCCCCTCTAGAGCACTCTGATGGGCTTTCAGACTTTCAGGTCTCTAGTTTTGATGCTCATTCTCATGGCTTTATCCAATTTTGTATCACAATTGCATCTGCTAGTTTAAGATTCTCCTGGCAGTGTAGTTCTGCAACTCTCCTCCTGAGAGCAAGAAACTTTGTGAAGCAGTAGTAAAACAGGAGAAAGTTTTTGCAGTCTGTCATACCAAGAATGAAGTCTTCATTTTCTTATGCTACTTTGAAAATTGTAAACACACTGGAATCCAAAAGGTTTGAAAAGTCTCAAGATGACAAGATGCAAAAAAATAGTTATTAAAAGTAGATGAAAATATTCCAAGAACTGAAGTGAGGAGGCAAGGAAAAAAAAAAAGTTCTCAAAATAAACTATTAAGCTTGGAATCACCATGGCATCACTTTAGAGGTGCTGAGGTTACTCTTGGAGCTGCTTCTTGCCCAAAAAGCTGAACTGCCTGCCATCAATCTGCCTCTGGGGTAAATAGGATCCTGGCTACTATCCCAAATTCAAGCAGTACAAATAAACAAGAAAGAAGTCTATGTTAGATTTGTAAAGTGAAATAAGACCTTGCCTAGCTGGAGAGCTCTAGGGCAATGCTGAGCCCCTGAACTTGCAAGTGACACTTTTCCACTCCCAAGAGACTGCATTTGCCTTTGAACTTTCAGCCATATAGAAAAAAGGCTGAGTTGAAATGTCAGCATCATCTTGGATTCAAATCAGTCAGCTTGATGCATGATTGCAATAGCTAAACCACTTCACCTCTGCACTGCCCTCATCCATATGTTCTTTATATCAGCAGTCAGCAGACTGGGTGGCTCAGTGGATTCATTTCCTGTCCTAGGCTTGGGCTCCACTTTAAACAAAACAAAACCCTCTGAAACTGGAAAATAAAAATTAGCATTTCCTGACAGTTAAATTCACCAGACTTGTTGCATCAAATCTCTTTCTCCATCCAAGAAAGTTGCAAGAAACCCTTTGGGAAGCACTGGTACAACTGGCAAGTTTTAGCTATCTGCTCAACCAGCTGGTTACACTTCCACAAAACCAATAAAGGAACTGGAGCCCCTTCAAATGCTGACATATCTTTGGGTGAGGGGAAAGCACTGAAGGGAAGAGCAGAGAGCCCCAAGCAGTGCCAACCTAAAGAAACAGATTGGAAGCAGCCATCCCCACCTCAGTAAATTAATAGCCCACTGAGTAGCAAACTCTCCACCCACTTCTCCAGCTGGGCTTCCTCCAGATGATGTTGCTTTTTATCAGCTACAAGGCAAGAGTTAAATTCCCAAGATAATTTAAATCTAAACAATGTGCAGCCTTCAGCATTAATGTAGGTGCCTGCCAGCTGGTGACAGTTAAGTGGTTACTTTCTCAAGCTAAACTTATTAGCTAAAGGTCAAGACACTCTGGAATAATGGAACTGTATTCAAAGCTTGCTCTACCAGAGCTCAGTGAGTCACTGTGGAAGGGGAGGTTTCTCATTGAAGGTGTGTTACAGCAAGCCAGTCTCACCATGAGTATGTCATACTTCAAGGCTACACATCCAGGATGGACTGTTTCCTTTGCAAAAAAAAAGTTGACCTGCCTTTGGGAGCTAACAAGGAAGCCTGTACGTAGTAAACAGCTGCACTGCAGCCTTTGAA
>JBCJKH010053611.1:0-15389 GCA_039877255.1 Loriculus beryllinus
GTAGCCCCATCATAGAAGGCCACCAAATTGGTCAGGCAGGATTTCCCCTTAGTGAAGCCATGCTGGCTGTCACCAACAACCCTGGGTTTTTTCACGTGCCTTAGCATGCCTTCCAGGAGAATCTTCTCCAAGATTTTTCCAGGCACAGAGGTGAGACTGACTGTTATACTGGAATGCATTTGGTGTGCAACTGAAACAGACCGTCTGCCTTAATTGTCTCTGGAATGAAACCTGTTCACAGGGTACTGAAACCACTCTGAGAACAGAAATGAAGTGCAGAAAGTGGGGATAACCAGAGGAGTTTGCTTTGAAGCCATACTACTTACTGCTCTGGAGCAAAACAGAGCTGTGGAAAACCCTTTGCTCCTTTTCTTTGCTAATAATCTCAAAGTCTGAGTGTGACCCACTTCAGATTACAAATGATCTGAGGAAAGAGCCATGTAAATCGTGACAGTTTAGAATAGTATAATAGCGGAAGGGATTCAGGATAATGCTTCTGTCTTTTCACCTTGCATAAGGGACAGGACCTGATGGAGCTCTGCTCTTCCACTGGTTGTGGCTGCAAATGAAGGTGTGTGTGGAAATAAAGGTGTGATAGTAATCAAGAAGACAGGAAATTCATAAGGTGACAAATTTCTTTAGAGGGGCTGGATGAGAAGCTGGGATGTGGCAAAGCCATTCTTGATGGGCTGATTCTGGTTCTCATGTACTTATCCTTACTTTTCCCTTTCTCTTTCCACTGGGAAAGAGAACAATAAATATGACCAGGGCAGGAAAGAAAACTTTCACCCTCTGCTGAAAGCTACTGATGTTTACAAGGGGAAAAAAAAAAAATCACAAATATTAATTTTTCATTATAAAATCATATTTAAGCTTTGAAATAAAAACAAGATGCTGACAGCCATAGAGAAAACATCAGCAGTTTAAATCTGTTGAACCATGGGAAAAAATGATTTCTCAACTGAAGTTTTTGCTTTTTTTCAAGTTTTTGTTATCCTTTTAAAAGGAAAGTGCCTGTTCACTGAGTCTGGGTGTGTTCTGTGAAAACTCCCAACTTTCTGTAGGGATGGAGGTACAAAACCAAAACCAAAAAGATGTGCTGGTAAATCTTAAGAAATTTCTCAGTAACCCATGCAAATGTTATTTTATGCAGTTTTGTGACTCCATTAGATGCTTTTGCTACATTTTTTCCCCCAAAATACATGAAGAAGCAATTTCCAAGTCAGATTAAGTGCTGGGACTTATCTTTGGTCTTGAGCAGTCTCTTTCAAAGGCTGCAGGTTTGTTTGCAACCCACTGCAATGACTGGAAATTTAGAGGGTAAATTTGAGCAAGATACATGCTTATGTCTGTTTCCACTGAAATTTAAAGACATATTTCTGTGCTTGTTCTTACCCAATACTGTGACTTTAAGTGGTTCTCCTATTTACAGATGTCAGGAGTTACGTGATGTATTGGGATATTTGTGATGTTCACCTTTAAAGAGTTGGATTCCAGTGCTCTCCCAGAAGTTCAAGCATCATCAGGGCTTCACAGGCACTGTTGCTCCAGCAGATGTCAGGAAGCTGTGTTTGTTGGGTACCATATGAACACTCCCAGAAGGGGCTGAGCACTCTCAACTTTATTGCCTTCCATTCCAAGAGTTTCAGGTGACTGAGGACCATGCAAAACTGAACCCTTCAGAAGATTCATTAATGATCCTCCTTTTTTTTTATTTATTTTGTTTTGGTTTGTTTTTTTAAAAAAAATTATAAAGCCAAAAGAAGTAGCAACATATGTGCAATGTGCTGGCTGCAATATTTCCATTTCAATCCAGCCCGGCTTCTGAGGGTGTTTGGAGTGTGGCTTCTTTTGTACTTTGGAACTAAAAAGAGTATCTGAATAAAGCTTCCTTTTATTTGAGAAGAGAAACATCCTTTTGAAACTGTCTCAAATGTCATACTTGGCTGCCAGCACGTTTTGGGAAAGACAGGTGAGAAGTGAAGCACATTCCTTCCATTATGCCTTTTGCCACAGTGTCCAGCTTTATCATCTGGGCAATTACATGTCGGTGAAAAAAAGCTCGAATACTGTCACAGTTTTAACTTAAACCAAGACAGGAAAAAAAATATATTTGAAGCTTATTATGTTAAAACTTTACCTCTGCTTCGTTTTAGTATGTCTAGAATAGTATTTAAAGGAAGCAGCACATATTTTATCACTATATGAGGCCTTATCCATTCTTAGACTATAGGAGGATTAACACACCATGACTTCGGTAAAAAAGGATGAGAGATGGAGCAGTTTATGGGGTTGGTTGAAGGCTGTTACAAGTTAATTTCAACCTCATTTTGCATGTCAAAGACTCTATTTTCTCTCATTATTAAAAGTATGTGACTGATGCATGTGTAAAAGCTCTGCATCAGAATGTCTTTGGAGCAATCTGAGCATACATTTCTCTTCCTTAGCTGTTTACAGCAGTATCCTATATTAAGTATTCAGGTAATAGATGATTTCTGAAATGGCAGTAAACCACTGCGCTAAGGGAATACTACACATCATCATAATTGCTGCATATACCTGGTCTGATTTTCTTTTCATACATCTAACAGATATTTTTCTTCAACAGCTGTACATAGTTTTTAATAACTACCTAAAATGAACCGTCTCTGTATGAAGTGTCTTGTGCACAAAATGCATTAAAGAGCCAAGCCTGCCTTTGCAGCAGTCTTGCAGTCATACTGTTGAAGATAGAGAGGGTCTTTAAGAGCAATGGGATCACTCCTGCTATTCTACCTCACACATTTTCAGTGGCGCTTTTTTGCATTTGCTAGGTTTGACTATCTGTATTTCCTTAGTCTTGTGCATGCTTCAATTACCCTGTTTATGGTGCTCATGCTGTTCATGGTTCTCAGAGTCACCGCAGGGATTAGCAGGCTCTTCAGGAGGGTGTTTGTGTAAGGGAAACAGGCACAGGATTATTATATGCTGGTTGAACAATGCTTATATTGCATGCCAGCTGTTCCCCAGGCTTTGCAAAAAGCTTATACTCATCTTAAACCCCATTTAAGCCCTACTTTGATTTTATTTGCCTAGATCTCCAACTAGGAAAAATAGACAGTGACATCTTTACAATAGCTGAGGAGCTGGTCACTTGATCTGAGAAATGCTAATACCTGTATAAGAAATGGACTTTTTAAGAGGTTGGGAAAGAAATGTAACACTGAAGTTAAGAACTGTTGTCATTATCGTTTCTTTTTCAAAGCAGCCTTACTGAAAAAAAATGTAGATAAACTCCTTCCCTCTTATTTTCACTAGTTCCCCCTCCACTTACATTTGCTGTTCTCCTGCTTATATTTGACCTCTGCCAATGACAGGAATTTCCTGACAACATTTATGTAATTACCAATTCATACCACAAGAAGACTCATCTTTTCTGGGAAAAGCTTTTTCTTGAATAACAAATGAGTCTGTGGTGTGGAGTATCTGCTGCTTTTATAGACCTACCCTGTAGAGTTGTTTGCAAAACCAAGTCCTGACCTGTCACAGTCAACGTGACACAAGATTGGTGATTATTGTTTTCATAGTAAAATCCAGTGAATTAATGTCAGTGCACTATATTTTTCATTTTCAAGACAAATATAAACAATTTTAAAAGTTGTAACTGTGCTAAGCACATTCTGGCTTTTCACAAGCTCTCCTCTCCCATCTACACTGGGGCACCTAGTTGTAGGTGAAACCAAGAAGATGAGAGGAGAAGGCTTAGGGGAGGTTGGGGCTATCAGATTCTTTCCATTTGGCTGGATTTTTATTTCCATTTACAGTTACTCAGAAAAGCAATCAGACATATGCTTAAAGCCTGCCTTTTCCTGAATCAGAACTTTAAAAACATAATGTCCCTTTGATCTGTAATTAACTGTATCTTCTTTAACTGAACTTCACCAAAGTTCTGTGAGTAATTTTGGAGGATCAGACCCTGGATCTGTAGGATTTCTCTTGATTGTTGGCAGATAGTCTTGCTATAGTGTAATAATATCTCCAAGAATTTTCAAACCCCTACCTCTTTGTGTCTGTCAGCAAGTAGCTTGTGCACAAAAGCCCTTTGGCACATGTAAACTTGTAAAGAAATAGGGAGTTTGAATGGCTGACTCTCAGTCATGCCTGTGTATGCAGCTGTGTTCATTATGTCTATAGATAGTGCAAGGAAAACCTGGAAAAAATTGCCATAAAAGGGGAAAAAGTTTCCCCGACAGATTCAATTTAAGGTGAGAACGAATCAGAACAAATGGCAACTCTATATTAGTCATGCAGTAGTTATTTTTGCCATCATAATAATTTAAAATACAAAGTGAGAAAAAGATATGGTAGAGATAATATTGACTTCTGGGTGCTTGGCCAAACTTGATATAGATATTTCTCATTAATGCATTGTTTGCACTTCTATGTGAAGTATACAGGTGCATATACCTTGTGAGTTTTGGTTATAAGAAAAAAACTAGTATGACATTTTCTACAAGGCATTTCTAGCTTTTTTTTTGTTTTGTTTTGTTTTGGTTTTTTTTCCCCCACTTTCTTTTGGTAGTCATATGGTTTAGTTTTAGGTAGTCCTGCAAGGAGCAGGCAGTTGGACTTGATGATCTTTATGAGTCCCTTCCAACTTGAGATATTTTATGATTCAATGCCAGGCTGGATACAAAGAGATAGTGTTATTTCAGCAAAGTATAGCACAGCCACATAGCTGGCTACTAGACAGATAACAGAGGAGGAGGGGAAATTCAAGTTTTGCTGAATTTTACCAGTATACAGGAGACCTTACTTCTTGTGCAATTAACAGAAAGAATATTCTCTTGCACATACCTAAAGTCTCAGCTCAATACAGGCAGCCTTAGAATCCTCTTCAAGAGACTTTGCTTAGAGGAGTTTACATTAGTTCCCACTTGAACTGAAAGTTTTTCCACCTACTATCTGGCAGAAAGGCAACATGCATAATTAAAAGCAGACTATCAAAAACTATGAGTACCCACCAGGGGGTTGAATAGTGAGAGGAGTGAAGGGTTCTACCTCATCTACACACTGTTTCCACCCTTTAAGGACTCTGAAGAAATTAACTCACAATATTTGGTTATTAATAACATTTTTTACAATGGAAAGGGCATGTAAAAAAATTTTTGGTGCAAAGAATCTGTAATTTCCAACAATTCACTGAAAGGCTTTGACAATGCGAGCCCTCCCTACTTAAAGCTTCTACAATTTAATTTATTCCAGAGACTGGATAAGCAATGGTGAGAGGGTGAAGATTCTATGTTTCAGTATTCAGTTCAGTGGGAGTGGGAAACTGTTTTTCTTTCCAGGCTCAGAAGAGAAGCCAATTGCCGTAGAATAAGCTCTTCCTAGGGAAAAGGTTTTACTGGTATCAGAGACAAATTTGTATTTAAGGTTACTAATCTCAAATTACATTTTCTCCAACAAAGACATATTATTAGATACTAAGAATTTGTAGCTATTTCATGCTAAATGTAGCTTGTGCTTACTTATAAATTGTCTGCTCTGAACAACTGATAGCATTGCTGAGTGAGTCTAACTTTTTTAATAGAATAAGTAGTAGAAATTAAATGCAAATGAAAATATAATTGCTTACCCCCTATAAGTTTTCCATACTAGGATATGCAGTAACAAAACTTACTTTTGGTTCAGAATGGAAAAGCATTTTATATATTAAAAAAAAACAAACAAACAAGTATTCAAAGAAATCAAGTGCTTATGACATTCCTTATTAACCATATAGTAACACAGATGTCTTCTGAAAATGTGAGAGCTAATTACCAACTAGTAAAAGTTTATTTTATATTAACAAACTTAACAAAAATAAAAGAAAAAACGAAGTTTTTCTTTAATTTTTCATAGAATCATAGCACAGTTTGGGTTGGAAGGGGCCTAAAATGTCATATAGTTCCAACACCTATGACATGGGCAGGGACATCTTCCACTAGACCAGGTTGCTCAAACACCCATTCAACCTCAACTTGAACACTTCCAGAGGCATCCACAACTTCTCTGAGCAACCTGTTCCAGTGTCTCACCATTCTCATAGTAAACAGAAGAATTTTTTATTAATATCTCATCTAAATCTACCCCTTTCACTTTAAAACCATACTGCCTTGTTCTTTCTCATTACAAGCCAGTCCTTCACAGATATAAGGACTAGATAATCCATTCACACCTCTCCAAGTCTTATTTTTTGCCTCTAAATTAAAGTGGACAATTTTCTAAAGTATTCTCCTCTCACCTTAGAAATACTGTATTTCTACTGTTTTCCTCATACAAGAGAAATTCATGCGTAGTCTCATATTCAGTCATTTGAGCATAAGTAATACTTTGCTACCTTGATTATTTCGTCTCCAAAACAATATTGCCTTTTTCTCAAAAGGTCTGATTCTAAAATGTACAAACAGTGTAATGAAACATTGATTTTAAAGTTATTCATATGAAAATATGTATTTTCATATGAACAGGGTTGTAAAATCAGGTCAGAAACATGCAAACCACCATGTAAGAATGGATTATAGGATTGGAGATGGATAACTGTATGAAGCTGTAAACTACATTGTATTCTTGATTGTATTTTGAATCACCTTTTGTATTAAAGGTTTACAAGTTATAAAGATGCCCTATGAGAATTGCCAGACAGCGCTTTAATAAACATAGATTCTGCCTGAGCAAACCTTCAACACACACATAAATCCAATTCATTTCCTCTAGTATCTGATTTCAGCTGAAGTTGAAACCTGTCAGTACAAAAAACTAGCTAGCAAGGAACCTCACACACAGGATAACAGCAATGAAATAGATCTCAGTTCTGTAAATGAATAAATATAACTATACAGATAACAATAGTGGATTACATGGGTGACATGCAAGAATGGGGTTTATCTGTTTCATCCCTTATCTCTTCACCATCCTAAGTCACTTTCTACTACAGCATTAGTTTTGGCCATTCAGCCAACTTGGAAAACTCACATTCCTGAATACACCCCAAAAAAGCAACACCGCTTTAAAACTTGCAGTGGTTCATTCCCTGCTCAGCTATTAGGGAGCTATGTAAGAGTAGTCAGTGGCTATGGAGATAGGACAGTTTATCCTGGAGATCCATGGTGGCAATGAAAGCTGTAATGACTTGCAGAGACTCTCCAACCTTGTTACTTCTGCTGCATGGTGCAACATGCAGGCAATCACCAGCCAGAGTAACCTTTGGCAGCCTAAGTGCTCTTAGGCATATGCAAATGAGATACAAAGTTTATGTAGCTGCACAAGTGGAGAGAACCCTGATGTTTCTTTTATAGAGTACTTTAAATGCTGAGACTTACTGCAAGAGTGCTCTATGTCTTTAGGTATGTGAATAGTAGATTAGTTGTTCGTAAATGGTAGTCAAAAATAGGTGGCTGGCTAACAGAAGAGTTCCTAAGTTTTACGAGGTCCATAAAACTTGTTGTTGTACAGAGTACTTGGCTTTCTCTAGCAGTCTCTTACATCAGCTTTAATGCAGCTTTAATGGTTTCTCCTTGCATCATTGTGGGGTAGGCAGTACTATGATTTTGCTCAGTGGTTGTTACGAAAGGCCTAATCTAAGTCCAGGCTTAGTAGCCCACTGGAGTGAACAGGGCTTACAGCTGCACTTGAGGGCTTTGCTGAACAGGGGCCAGCATTGGTGACAATACCCCACCAAGGAGCCAGGCACCCAGTCTGAGTTTCTTAGGAGATATTTCCATGGTATGAGTTTGGGTTTTTCTTTTTTTTTCCCCCTCTTTCTTTTGTTTGTTTTGTTGTTTGGGTTTTTCGAGAAGGAATAAGCTTTCCAGAATAAAAATGTGTGATATCCTCTTGTATATGGAAAACTTCATCAACAAGAACAGATGCTTCTGATGCAGAGGTATTAGAAAGGCATTTATTTTGAAAAGAGCAATTATACACTCTTCATAACTCCCCTCTGTTTCTTGAATGATGAAATTGTTGAGCACTGAGACGTGAGGTGGGAAGGCTCACTAACCAGTTCCTTCCTCTATAAAATAGACACTATAGAGGAATTTGATTCGGATCCTCTCTTCTGCACGTTCCACTACACACCTTGGGTCTGAGCTCAAAACCATTGAGGTCAGCTGGATGACTACTCTGAAGTTCAGGGAATATTGTATCTGGTGTAGACTTGGGAAATGTCAAGGAAATATTCCTGGGATTGCTGAGGACGTGGGCTGCTCTCATTTATCATGGCCTTAGAAACAGACCAACAGTGCTACATTTAAACTAAAAAGTTAGAGAAAACTAGAAAAGAAGGTCAGAATCAACAATGGTCTCATTTGCATTCAGATCCCATTTTTCACATCAACAAAATATAAAGCAGGGCCTAGGAGGAAGAAAGATCTAGTGCTGGCTTCCTTCTAACAAAGCAATGACTAACGGCTTTATAAAAGGTATAATGGCATTATACCTTTTTATTTTATTTTTTAAACTGAAGCTAAAGTGATGGAAGAGGAGGAAAAATAATCCTTGCAAACAGAGCTTACATTATGCTCATGGCCTCTTAAGAAGCCTGTAAAACAGGTGCCTCCCTTAGCTCTTTCTCCTACAGGATGGATCTCCTCCAGTTTCCCTGGTTGCTTGTTGTTAAAACAAAGGCTGCTGTGTAAAAACATGTACAGTGTGCATGTTTTCCCTGATGAGATTGTATTTTTGCAGTATTTGAGAACCTGGATACAAGTTCACACCTCCAGCAAAACAAACAAACATTAAAAAAACCCCACAAAGCTCATTTTGCAATGTCAGCCTAGATAAAAACCCTTTAGAGACATTTTACTCATCCTTTTATTCTGCACAAAACCAGCAGAATGAGGTTCTGAACAGGCTGATCATGCACCAATGCCATTTTCATTGGGCTTGGGTTTGAGCTGATAGGAAGCAAAATGAGTTTATTTAGTGCATTAAACAATAAAGCTTAGTTCGAAGAGTGAATATAGCAAATTACCCTCCCTTTCACAAAAAGTAAAACTTAAGTTTTGAAGTATGGGAAAAATTCTGCTTTTTAATGGTATATGGCTCTTTAAATTACCTTATTTATCTGGATAAAAACTGTTTTAGTTGAAAACCTGACTTAGATGAGCCAATAAATATTTGTACAACTAACATCAGCAAAGGAAAAATTATTCAAGGCAAGTTTGCTTTTGTTTAGGCAAACAGAATGACAAAAATAAAATTGTATCCTGTAAAATTAATGCTTAGTGACATCTTACTTTTTCAAGTATTGTTATTACGCAACACTCTGGATCTGTCAGCATAGTCCTAATATCCAGCACATGAACCTTTTCTGCATCATAGCAATAATATTAGTAGATTCAAGAGGCACATTCTTTCAGACATGTACTTTCATATGTAAGAAAACTGGTCTTGGATTGGCTGGATACCAAATAGTTCTCTTGTTCCAAGATTTGAGAACAAATTCAGGCAGAGATGAAGGCGAAGAAGATAGAATATGCTAGCTGAGGTCTTCTACGACAACTAAAAAGACTCGTCTTTTCACAGGTTTTCCATAATTGTCTCTGATTTGGAATGATAAACCCATATTGGTGGGATTTTCCAAAGCATACCATTCCAAGGGATTACCAAAAGTATTCCCAAATTATTTGGGGTTTTAGATAACTCCATAGTCATTTCTCAGTGACTTTCAATGGCATCTAGGATTTCCAGAAAGGCCGCAGGCACTTATCTGGAATGTGAGTGTAAGAAGCTGTGGAAAAGGTTTTGCTGCTGTTTCCCAAAAGCTCTCATTTTGGTGATTTGTAGGCAGTCCAAATCCAAGTCATTGTAAGTTTGGACGCTTATGGAATTCAGATAAGGGTCTGCCATATTCAACATATCCTGGATAAGACCAAGAACTAAAACAAAAGGAAGGAAAGAAAGTCTGCATTCTGAAAGACTCCTCGTTTCTGTTAGTTTTGAGATCCCTCAGAGTACCACTGGTTCAACCAGGATGTCCAGCTGACATGATATCAGCCTGCCTGTTCACATCTTTGTGTGTGCTTTGACCATCTGCAAATCTCCAAGCCAAAGGACTGAAAATGAGACTCCAAACACAGTAAAAAACAAGAAAGACAAGGCTCTGAGAAGTATGAAGTAATGAGAGGGGAACTCAACCAGTGGCTGATGAGGCCGCCAGAACAAAGGCAGGGTCTGTGTAGTGAGCAAGGTGACTGACTGAGGTGGTTGAGGGGCCAAGGCAGCTCCTTGGCAGCCCCTACCTCAGGGATAGCACTCCTGGCT
Source organism: Loriculus beryllinus (assembly GCA_039877255.1). Lineage (NCBI taxonomy): Eukaryota > Metazoa > Chordata > Aves > Psittaciformes > Psittacidae > Loriculus > Loriculus beryllinus. Next base: position 10,288 of record JBCJKH010053611.1, read on the forward strand.
CTTGTACCTGCTATGTCAAGGACTGCAACAAAGTCTTCTCCTGTTTTACAGGCCATCGCTATGTCTCAGAGGAAACAACTTATTATAATGAGGCTCACTGTGTTCTAAGGTTATCTAATAGATCCATCAGCATGGAGGTGACTTTCTGTCCCTGTTGAAATGAAAACAGCTTCGTTACTGGGCTTGCCTGGGCTCTTGGGCTTTGTTCCTCCAGCTCAAGCTCTCCATGTGACTGTGGCCACACCACCTGATGTTGTTGCCCTATCAGCTTTTTTCAGCTGTTTGACTTAAGAAGAGTAAGACAAAGTTCTCTGTGCCATGCAACAAATGGCTGTGAGAGTCTCAGATCCTCTGACACAGAGGACCTTGGATAAATAGTTGGTGTAAATGCTTCTTGCCTGGTTTAAGTCCCTTTATGAAGAATTTTAACTGTTATTAGCCTGACTGCACATTTACCTTCTGAATTTGCACAGCTTCCTGCTGTGACTACTTGGGTGCCAGAGAAGCAAAGAAATTTACAATAAAAAAAATAGCAGTGGCAAGGTATAAAAAACTAACTTTGAAAATGCTTGTTTCCCAAGCATACTGCTAGAACCAGAGTGTCTACAGATTTTTAGGCATATACAAGAGGCACTAGGTACTTCAATATCACTTTGCTATGGGCCTCTGGCTTGGAGAGTTGTCTGGTTTCCAGAAAACCTCAGATTAAAAGTTGCAATCTCTTAAATTTATGAAAGCAGAAATCAGCCTTTCCAAGTACCAAATCTGTATTTATTTTTAATTAGGAACATTTAATGTTGGCTTGCTAAACAACAAGAAGAGGTCCCAGCCCTTCAAAACAAAAAGCAAACAAATAACCTTTAGCCATATAAGCTGAAGACAGCTTCTTTATTTTGTGAAGCCACCTTTCAGCAATTGGTCTACTTTCCAACATAGTAGGTCCTACCTTATTCCTACTGCCTCCACAAATCTGTGGCAGTGAAGAGTTTCCAGGTAGAGCAACAAGACAAACACGCCCTTCCCTGAGGGATGCTGCTGAAGGCAAACAGCCTCTTAGGCATCAAGAAGAGCTGGAAAAGCTGGCCGACACAGCCAGGGCAGCAGGAGGCCACGTTACCTGTGCTGCCTGAGAAGATGACACTATGCCTACAGTGGGAGAAACAAGAATCCAGAAACGGCACCTATTAGTGACATTTGGAGAAAACAGCTTACAGCTGGAGGTAGGAGAGCTGGAGAGGGCAGAGTGTAAATGAACACACTGAAGGGTCACGAAGATCTCCCACCTTTTTTTGCAAAGGTTTTGCAAAAAGATCTGCCACCCTTTCAGAAGGGCTTCCCTGCCTTCTTTAGTGGAGACAGACAGAGACAGAACAGGTTGAACATTCACAGCCACTAGATACTGTTAACAATCATTAAGCTCTGCTGCCTGAGTCAGAAAAATACCAGTTGTCTCAGCCCCAGATTAAAACACTACCTAACAACCTTTTGGAGTACACCCTTCTATACAGCAGAAGTTTCATTATCTCTGCTTTCATTTTGGGTGTGTTTTTTAAAGATAAAGGCAGTATCAACATCGAGTGAAAGAGAGTCATACTTCAGTCTGACCAAAAAAAACCAACAAAAGCAGAACTGCTATTTTGCACTGGTTTTAAAGTGTAACAAAATTTTCTTAATTATTCAGCAAACTTGCCATAAGAAGACTTCCCACTACCACTTTCCTCCTACTTCTCCTAAAGCGGTGTAAAAAAATGCTGGTAAATTATAACTTCAAATTGCACTTCAGTAAGGTAAGTAGGCTGCCAACAACAAGGAACTCAGATACCTAAGTATTTGAGCAAAATGGAGCCTATCTTATCTCCACATCAATTTACATGCTGTAATCCGGAATGCTTCCATGTTTCATTTTGTTTGAAGAAGTGAAAAAAGGTTTTACAGGAATTTCCCTTATTTTAAAATGACCTAATTAGTCCCAAAGTTTGCATAGATTTCAAACGAAAAATCAAGTGCAGTGAGACATAGCCATTTTTTGCTTTGTTTACCCATCTGTTTCTCTGCATTTGGAGCACAGAGGAAACGTGGCAGAACTATTTAATGCAAATGGTACTGAGAATATGGAACAAGTTACCAGTGTTGGAGTTAGTGAAGAACATACACATGTGTTCGAATTACCAGAGATTTGTTTCTCTGGTAGGGAGGCTTGAGGGATGAAAATGCAAAACCATGGATTCAGCTAAACTAAACAAACGGATTGATACTATATTTTGGACCGGATGCCTTCTTCCTGAAAAGATTTTGCTTCCAAAGGATTCAGGTGCAAACTTGCTGTTTGCCGAGACTGAGAGCCAAGAGCCCTTGATATTGCTTCTGGGTGTGACACATGAATGCATGGAGGGGGGTTCTGGTTGTTTTTCTTCTGATGCAACTCTCACCTTCTTATCTGTAAAGTATGTGTACTACGAAAGGAGTCCCACAGGCTTCAGCTGAGGACTGGATTTTGGCCAGGCCTGAGTGGGTACAAAGGGAGTGAAAGAAAGATGGGCTGGGGTTGGGGCGTTATTATGGAGATGCTTTATGTTCAACAGGGAGGCTGTATGGTGCAAGGAGCCTCCCTGAAACTGGCTGCAGACTAAGCATCAGTTCAGTAGAAAAATCTGTTGGGCAAGAGCAATGGTAATGCCACATGAATAACAAAAAGCAGAAAAACATCTACTCCCTTACATGTTTTTCTGCTGAGGCAAAATTCCTCTGATATCCACAGAGGCAGCACAACTCTGAATCACCTGAGGACTGAGGTTTACCCACAAGGCATCATCTCAACCCAGGTGATTGCAAGGGCTTTGATACTAGCTCAGACACAGAACTGAGCTAACATGTCTGCAGGACTTTTAAATTAGGGCTGGCTCAGGTCCAGGTAGTTCGAAGCGTAAGCAAAGGAGCCTCAGGTCTGTCTGAAATGTCCGTATAGATGGATTCTCAGATAGGATGCTCTGAAGTGTTGCCTCTTGTGGTTACAGTTAGTGTGTGGGTGGCTGAGTTCTCTGAATCACACATTGTAAAAACAGCAGTTTGACAGTTCCATTAACAATATAGATGGGTTGGGTTTCAGTATGAAACCCCTTCTTTTTGGAATTCCCCAGATCTGAGGGACCAGTTGAAGGAAAAAAAAGAATCCGTTTCAGAACTTGAAAGGAATTCATGTCCTTCCCACAACATTTACTACTGGGAAACATTACTAACTTTTACTATAAAAGCTATTGACCAATAAGTCTTCTAGTGTTTCCCTGGTAGCCCAGCAAAGTGCAAGTAAAGAGGCTGGACAGTGTGAGTGCTTTGCTTTCCAACATTAAAAAATAAAGTAAAATTCCCACCTTGTGCAGGCAAATGCACATGCACACAGAGTGCCCTCAGATCTGCAGAAAGAGTCTGAAACTCAAAATAATGGCAAAGCTTACCAAAATTTATCAGGCTATGTGAATGCAGGGTATTCACACCACAACATAATGAAAGCCATCAGAGTTCCAAATTCACATGGCTTTCACAGACCCACAGCATCTGCTTGCTTTGTTTTGGAATTTTGCTTCTGCCCCATGCAAGTCACTGCTTCGAGAGAAATATGTAAAGGAGTCACTCTGGGTTTACAGAGCAGGAACAGCAGGAACTTCTGAGCTGAACCATTCCAGGTGCTTGTTAAAACAGGTTTAGCCAAATGAGAAAGGAGAAAGATCTACAAAGGTTATACTGCAGGGAACAGACAGTCTGATATGCCACTACCTTACATATTTGCAGTCATTAATTTCCACATGTGCAAACTGGGAGACTCTGCTGCATCATAGACTCTGCTGCATCATAATTCCATGGCTAGTTATAATGGGAACTACTCCACATCCCCATAAATGAACATAGAGATTAAAAACCAAACAATCAAACAAACAACAGAATATGGGGATTCACTCAGCCTTTACTTCCAAGGAAAAGTACAGTTTATGCACAGTGATATGCATTAAGGCTTTTTGTCAAGGATATGCAGATTTTCTTCACCCACTAAATATCTTCCCCTGAATACTTAAAACGCAACAGTGCATTGCTTTTCACTGGAAATTGGTCTGAAATGGGACAATGAGTTGAGTCATCAGTTAAAGATCACAAGAAAGTGTAGACAGATGTTCTAAGACAAAAAACCTGCAGTAAGAATTTACCAAGAAGAGTTCTTCAGAAGATGCAAACAGGAAATGGGGGGGTTTATGTCTCTGTGAGTTACAGGAGGGAGGTGCTATCTGAGCAATGTAAGTTGAAAAGCGTATGAGCAGACAAAACAGAGCTGGAGTGAGGTCACATCTTTTTCAGTGCCATTCAAGAAGCCTGACTTCACTCTGTGGGACCCCAACAGCAATGTTCTAGACAGCAGCCCTGGGCCTGAATGACGAACACTCCAGCAGACAGAAGATAAGAAGGAAGTAACTATACAACACAGAACTATTATTCAGCCTTATTACACTGTAGTTGCTCAGTGTGGTTCGTGTGGATTTGCCTAGGCATAGAAAATATGAAGCAAACATTGACTGCATTGGAAACTGATAAAGCTCAACATGTGATTGTAAAGATTGTGCGTATTATCGACCAAGACTTCTGCTGCATACCAAAGAACACAATTCTTGGCACAACACAACTTAGTATTTTTATCAGTGACCTGGAAATAGACATAAAATCATAAAATAAGTTCAGGAGGCAGTCTAAGCTTTAAAATGGGCTGGACACTGACATGAAGAATTTAGGATCCTGAATAAATATTAAGTTGAGCAGTACATCTGGAAACAAAGACTGTAAGCCACGACCTTAGAAGAGGAACATTTTCTCCAGAGAAACAGGGAGTCTGCAAAAGCAAAAGGAGAAGCTCCTGCTGTTTATCAGGTAATGTAAGTTCCTGGTGTGGTGCTCTGCCCAACAGAGTTATGGCAGCTCAAGTACATAGAATTATCATAGAATTATAGAATAGTTAGGGTTGGAAAGGACATTAAGATCATCTACTTCCAACCCCTCTGCCATAAGCAGGGACACCTCACACTAAACCATGTCACCCAAGGCTTCGTCCAACCTGGCCTTGA
>JBCJKH010053614.1:3697-16807 GCA_039877255.1 Loriculus beryllinus
TCACCACCCTCACAGTAAAGAATTTCTTCCTTATATCCAATCTAAACTTCCCCTGTTTCAGTTTGAACCCATTACCCCTTGTCCTATCAGTACAGTTCCTAATGAAGAGTCCCTCCCCGGCATCCTTATAGACCTATCCTGTTGCCCTCTGATGGTTTTCCTGCTTGGGAAAGGAGGGGCAGGCAGGTTTTGGCCTGAAAGGAAATAAGTGAGAGTTCCCTTGGTGACACCCAGAGCGATGCTGCATGGAGGCCTCCAGCCCAGGCTCACCTTCCGAGGGGCCGCATCATCCCAGGTGACCAATACCTTTGTGACAGGGCACATCACGTTCCCAATGAATGTACTTCTGGATAAGACTGTGCCACCTTGCCCTCACTAAGCTCCAATGGAGGGAGACACATCCTTTGACTGCTCTCTTTGCCATGGCTGTCAGGTGATTCCCATGGCAGTCCGGGTGTCTGCTCCATGCCCTGATCCTGCTGTTCTCCAGGGGGTGTGAGGAAGGCTTGTGCTGGCTGCACACAACGCTCCTCCATGAGCTCCTCCTTGCTCAACGGTGAACTGAGACGTTCAAAACGTGCCCCACAAACACATCTGGGACCTTGCCCAAGTCGGTAGCTTATTTACTTGAGGCGTTTTGTCACTTGGGGAGATAAAGGCTCCTTCACACACCTCAGGTTCCTCTCAGCACGGCTGGGAGATAACGGCTGAGGGCTCTGGCTCCTGCTTGCCGTGACCCTCGGAGGGTTTTGAGGAGAGGCCTCTTTGGAAAGCCACCCCTGCTATCGCTTTGACAGGTATCAGCCGCGCTTTGGGCAGCCAGCCACAGACAGAGATTAGCCAAATGTGCCCAGAGTGCTCAGGCTCTCCAGGCATTGCTTTAAAACATGGAATGGGAAAGGATTTTGAGCTGAGATAGGGAGCTTTATTCAGAAATGGTCTGACCTAAGGACCTCACTATCAGCAGCCCCAGCAGCTGTCGCAGAATGGGTCCTTTCCGAGAGAGGTCTAGCTGATAGCAGGGACGAGGGGCTGTTCTGCCACCATAGACCCCAGTTTAGTGTCTGGTGTGCAGGGGATGAGAGTGTCCTTTGCAATCTGCTTGCTGATCCCTGGGGCATTCCAGAAGCACAGCAGCATCAGAGCAGACACTTGGGAAAGTGGCGATCCCTTTGGAGAAGTCACATTTGGTGGTGAACTCTTGCTGAGAAGACACCTGATTTGGGGTATATCCACATGCCTATGGAAGTTATATCACCCAGAGAAACAGGCACTTCCACTATACAAGCACAGCCATAGCCGTCAGACCTACCCACCCATTCATGTGTGCGTGGCCCATGGAGTTCAGAGCATGTGGGACTGCCTCTGGGCAGAAGGGAAGGGATGAACCAGTGTGTGAAGAGCAGGTTCTCCCAGCAGTGGGGCAGTGTCTCATGGAGAAAGCAAGGACTCCTCAAGGAGAGATCAGGAAGTATCCCAGGAAGCAACATGAGGATTGGAGACCTGTAGGGCCGCCGGTTTCAGGGGTGGTTGGTGCACATCGAGTTGGAGCAAGTAGTTTAGGAGATAGAGCACAGGTTGGCACCGATGCTCAGGGAACCTGCCTTTGTCATTGCCAGCCCAGGGAAGTCCCTCTCCACCAAGTCACTTCTTGGCCCTCTTCCTCTCCCTCAAGGGTTTTACTGAGATGCTAAATTCCTCTAGATAGGGGTGTCCCTTGTCCTGGTCTTGCACAGCTCACATCCAAACGCCTTGTGTTGTTGTTACCTCACTGTAGATGGCATTCCTTCTGGAATTTGTGCACTGTTGCCTGCCCAGTCAGTGCCTGAAGCACCCTGCAGCTTTCCACAGGCTGTTGCTTACAAGGCATGGTCACTCTACAGGTTGTAGTACACACACAAGCACAAGGAGAGGCATGTACTCAGGGCAGCGCATGTGTGTTCATGGTATGCGTCTATTGTGGGGCCCATGCTGGTAGACCTGAAAAATGGCATTCCTCATGGTACCCACATTTTCATGCCAAGCTAAACTTGCTTGTCCTTTTCAGAGATATTTATAGATGGGAATCTTGACAAGAATGAGTTTCTGTTTTGGAAGGAATAGCTTTACTTACTGCTAGCTCTGATGTGAGTGCATGTGTGCGCTCAGAGGTGCAAGCAAGTGAAACAAATGCCACCTAAAGAATGTGATAAGTGAATCCCTGAGGGGGAATGACCAGGAAGAATGAGGCAGGTTTTAAACTGGATGCTAAAAAGCTTGTCAAGAGCAACATGCTCCTCCTGTTCTGGATGGTGCATGGGGACAAGGGGAAGAGGCAGGGCAGTGGAGCTGGCAGGGTCTCATCACTGCATTGTGCTGCGAGCAAACTGCTGTGCTCACAAGGGAAACCTTGCTCCATGCTGCAGTGCACACTGCTCATACCTCACTGGAGCAGTATGTGCTTAATTCCAGCGTTTTCCAGAAAGGAATTGTTTTTTTTCCAAAGGAGAACTGCTGGTTAAGAGGATTATATAAAGTTGCCCTCAGTTAAACTCACTCATGTCTCTGAAAGGCAAACACATCTGCTCTGTTGCGGGAGGCTGGGTTGGCTGGGGGGACAAGCTGTTCCAGCTTGGAAAGAGTGATACCTCTCAACAAACTTGCTGGGAGTTCTCACTATTACCATAGCAAAGAAGGGAACAACCAGCAGGCACGATGGGAATGATGCATGCACGTTCCTGGCAGAGGCAGATTCCGGGGTCACGAGATGGGCAGGCATCTCCCACAGTTCTTCCCATTGCCACTGCCTGCCTCAGGACCACCTTCATGTCCTGGATGGTGAAACCCTTTGACTTCCCTTTCTTCATATTCTCTACCTCCTGGTGCCTACAGTCGCCCATTCTGCATGCTAGGGTTGGAATATACTCTTCAGGCTCTGCAGACATAGGGTGTCCTCCAGAAGGTAGTTTCATGGCATTATGTGGAAAGTGCAGTAAGATCAGTGGTAAGATCTGGCGAAAAGCAGTGCAGGACGGTTAAACACAACTAAGCAGTTCCCAAAGCTCTGCTTGTTTCTTTGCTTGTTGGTGAATACAGTCACCGCCTTCAGCAAGCAGAGGACTGCATCACCGTGCTGAGGTTGCTGTGGTGGACAGTTCCCATCCCTTCTTGGCTGCACACCAAATGTCCAAGAAAAAAAAGCTGTGTTAGAGCCTGGGAGGAAAGAAAGGGATTTGGTTTTGTCTACTTGTGAAGGAGTCTGCATCTTGATATAAGTTGGGATGGGGAAGAATTCAAGGAACATGTTCCTCCCCAGGAAATAAAGGGAAGAAAACCAATCACTTCAAAGTATTTTGACAGAATACTGCAACACCAACAGTTCAGAAAAGAGAGAGGCATGTAGAACAATGTTTAGAAGCCCAACAGAAGGAAAGGAGGCTTCAAACAGCAATGTTTTAGCACACCAGCACACACTAGCAACACCCAGGGGTCATTACTTTCTGCTCGTCACGTGCAATGCGGGGCTGTGTCTGCAAACTAGAGCTTCAGCATGGACAAGAGAGTGTTTTGGGGAAATCTTGCCAGAGAAAAGCACCTCTCATGCCCCTCAGGAATTAATGAGAAGCTTTTCCCACCTTCCTTCTATGTAAACTAGAGACAACTTTGGCACAGGTTTGCTACTGCTTGGTTAATGGAACCAACTGCCTCATGTGGTTAGCTCTGAGTATCTGCCTGGAGAAGATAACATGGCTTCTTACCTTCAACCATTCCCATTCGTTCTTTCCCCATTCCCCCTTGACATTTCTCTCTGCCCTAACATAAGATTTGTGGCTTCATTAAATATCTTCAGGATCATGCAAAGGTCCAAGAAAACAATTATCAATATTTATGCTGACCGTCCTACTTGGTTTTAGTTCAAATTGCATGTTTCAAAATGCGTGCTCAGCATCTCAAAGCTTTTATCACAAGAGGACCATGGTCACCGGTAGGTACCACGTCACATTATTTATAGGTGCAGCAGCAACACAGAACCATAGAATGGTTTGGCTTGGAAAGGAACTTAAGGTCATGCATTTCCAACCCCCTGCCATGGGCAGGGATGCCTCACCCTAGACCGTGTTGCCAAGGCTCTGTCCAACCTGACCTTGATTTCCAAGCATCACCAAGGCTGTTGACAGTGTCTGAGCACAGCCAGCTCTTGGCAGCATGGACTGCTCCTGCCTGGAGAAAACAGCCTAGCTGGGATCAGTGGTGCTCCTTAGGGACAGATTTAGCCCTGATGACATAGTTGTCATCTAGATGATGAACTGGATGATCTTAACGTTCTTTCCAACCCTAACTATTCTATGATTCTATGATCTCCTACACCACTGCTGTTTCTTCCTACTCACAATACCTGCACTTCAGGTATCACTGACCTGGTTGAGCACCACTGAGCCTCCCAGACCCCCATGCACAGTGTCATGGTGGTGATGACTGAGCAGGCTGCTGGGCTGGGGCCATCCTCTCCCTGACAGTGGCTGGGGCTGAGCTGGGGCTGAGCTGAGGCTGTGCTCAGCTGTGTACTTGTCTATCTCACCCCTTTTGCACCTCCCTCCAGACTGCAATATGCAGACCCTAAAAAGACAATTCAACCATGTTCTCATTGCTGTTCTGCAAGCCCAGAGCTTCCCATCAGGAATGTGACACAACGATGGACACAGATCTAGTTGCTGCCTGGCCATTCCCACCGCGTGGCACTACCTGGTGCCCTGCAAGGAGATAAACACCTCTAATCCTTACAATGAATCCTTACAATGCATCCTTACAATGAGCCTGCACTTGTAGCACCTTGTGTGTGATTGCACTTGTCACCTACTAGAGAAAACTGTGCCACCTCCTACAGAACAGTGTCCATATGAGGCAGGGATGTAACACTGGGTTGCTCCCTGTGCACCAGTTCCAGTGCTTCCCAGGACGTCTCCTGTTGTGTCCATGCCACCCCCACTGTGCCTACTCCACCACCTGTGTGTGCTGCTATGAACATGTTGGTAACCTGTTTGCAGATCAGCTTCCCACCATTGACCTGGTGTCAGCAACAGGGATGCAGTGAGAATTCATTCAGACCTCTGGAGCTCACAGATCCCTAGGCTACATAAACAAACATGTGGTGATAGCCTGAATTGGTGGATTTAGGATCCCTTTTCCCAGTTTCACCACTTGGTCTAGTTAATCTCACTGTACTTCCAGTGATGGCAACAAGTGAGTTTAAATCCACAACCAGTGTGGTGGGGCCAGGGGTCTTCCAGAGCTTTGAAACAGAGCTACCAAGCTGCCCTTTTCTTTGTGAGTAACCCATGAAAGGGGTCTTTAAACACAAAATTATTTCAGATAAAGCCAGGAGGGATAATGTGAGGCAGAGCAGAAATCAGCAGCCCTTGCAAACAAGACACCAGGACCTGCCATGGCTGGGAGGTCTCTTCAGGTTTGCTCTCCAAAGGGGGGAGCCTTTACACAGGAGAATGAAACAGGAAGGGATGTTTAAGCTCAGATGAGGATGGACACAGTTCCTCTGAAGTCTCCATTTCATATCCCTCCTCCTTTGTCCCAGGAGATAGTGTGGGACATCTCAGACAACAGGCACAAGAAGGATGCAGTTGAAGCCAACCTCTGGGGAAAACCAGCCCTGAAAGGGGGAGGCTGGGATGCCAGCTTCCCAAGCATGCTAAGACACAGCAGCAGCTCTGGAATGCACTTTTTTATTATAATCCCAATCATGGCTTTTACTAGTCTATATTTTTGTAGCTATTTCTAATATCACAAATATTTGCGTTCCCTTAATTTTCTGGGATCCGTGTCACATTCTCAGCTGCCATCTGATCACAGGCTCAGAGAGGTTACGCAGCTGAGTGGGGAACCATGCAGACAAATCCTTCCACCCCTTGGATGCCCTGCGCCAGACTTGCTGTGGGGAGTCCCCTGACGTAGGACTCATCTTCAGCCCAACCTGCAGGGCTCCATCTGGGTATTACCCTCTTTACCAACATACACTGTCAGCAGAAAAGATGGGAACAAAGGACATGTCCTGACCCTGTCCTTCAAACGTAGCTGGGCTCCAGGCTCTTGGCTTTGAGCCCTGTCCTGCACTAAAAAGGCCTGGCATCCTCTTGCACAGAACCAAAGGTCCACGAGACCCTCCCTTGTCCTAAGGGGAAGTGATACAGGAGACGTCATTTCACCCCTTTCAGAAGTGATTTGACACCAGAACTGGATCTCACCTGTGTCTCCAGTGAAAACCCAATAGTCTGGACCTGGCACTGTTCTGCTACAAACTCCGTCCTTGAGTTTCCAAGGTGGGATGCTCAGCCAGCTCTGTCAAGTAGTCCATCAGGGTGGATGCATGAGGGGTTTGGAATAACCTTCCTGAATGCCTCCCCAAACACTACTCAGGATATAAACCCTGCTCTGAATCCTTCTGGCGAGTGGAATGTGCTTCAGTACATAGCACAGGCAGCTTGCAAGGCACAGATCCCCCAGGCAGCATTTGGCTTGGGGGAACCGGTGGAGGAAACCCTGTCAGCCTGAAGAACAAGGTGGGAATGGTGTGGGGCCACGGCGGCTCCTCCAGCCCCCAGCCTCCCTCCCTGACCCGTGTTCCATGACCTGTGCTCCCTGATCCCTGCTCCCATTCGTGCTCTCTGCAGCAGCTGCCTGGGATACCCCACGCTGCCTCAGGCAGCCCAGAGCCGCCTGCTCCTGCAGCTCCTGCTCAAGGGGGACTCCCCCGCAGCCCTGGGAAGCGCAGCTGATGGAGCTCTGTGTGTGCTGCCCCGCATCTGCCATGCACACAGCCTTGAGGACAGGCAGCGAGGCGGCTGCCTCACGCTACCTGCGAGCCAAGCGTTGCAGGAGTAGGGATGAGCCATGCAAGGTGCCTCTTTCAGCCAGAAGTTGTGACTCCCAGTGTTTGGGTGCCTGCTGGCCAGCATGGTCAGGGGAGAGGTGAAGAGATTGACTCCTCCAGAGCTTTGAAACAGAGCTGCCAAGCTGCCCTTTTCCCTGCCAAGCATTTCCCTGCTGCTGACACAGATGTGCCTGGGCAGGTGGGAAACCTTCCCTGGAGAGGGGAGAGATGTGAAGCACTGAGCCAGTCAGCTGTGGGCTTACCTGCCCTTCATAGAACCATAGAATTGTTAGGGCTCCCCATAGCTTCTCCCTCAAAGCCTGCCTCCTTGGCCCAAACCCATCTCAAGTTAGCAGATATCCCCACTGGTGATAGCCACGTGTGGTCAGGATGCCCATCCTGCTCTAGGAAGCTCCTGAAATGGATTTCTTGTCCCCAGGTACACCAGTGGAGCTGCTCATGGTTTCCTTGCTGGGCAGTGAGCTCCCTGGCAGTCTGACAGCCACGCTCCATGGCTCGAGCATCCTGAAAGGTTTACGCAGCAATTCCCAGGAACTAGCGCATCGCTTCCTTGGAAAGCCAGTGAGCCTGAGCCTGGCATCACACCACTTAATTGTCATGTGTGGAGAGGAGCTCTGCTCCATGTCTAGTGGCACACCAGTGCCTACCTGCCAGGCAAGCTCCCCACTGTACACAAACAGCAGGATTTATCATCTCTTTGGGATTACACGGCAGTGTCTGGCTCCGTTTTTCCTGCAGTGATTTAGGAGGCTACAGCAGGTACCAGCTCCTGTTTCCAGAAGGCCTCTGGAGAGACTGAGACATTTTCAAGTGGAGATAATGGCAATGGGTGGTGATAAGAGCAGGGTGCCTGGCACACGCTTTCTGGTGCAAGTTGCTGCCCCGTGGCTGCACCTTCCCTCCATACCTTTTGCTCCCTCCAGGCAATGGGCAGAGTAGGAAGAGGTCAAAGTACCAAGTCACTTCTCTGCTGCAGATGCTATTGTAGACAGTGCATTCCTCCTGCCTGTTGTGCACACCAGCACACGGCCAAGAGCTGGCCTGCAGGAGGGCTGAACACTGTGAGAGAAGGTGCTGGGGCATGCACCACTCATTGCACAGGGCTGCTTGCCACGGCTCTTACTTGCCCAGACAGAAGCCATGACCATGGATGCTTTAGTACATCCATGATTATCCCTTCTGCTTAGCAGACCAGAGAAAGGAGGTGGAATGGCAGCGTTAGAAGACCTGGACAGTCAGTGACCAGTGCTGTGATGGGAGTTCTCACAGCAGTGCAATGCTCACAGCAAGTACCTGAAGTGACACTTGCTCCATTGGAACATGTGCAGAATTAATCACAAAGCTCACAAACGAGCAGGTCAAAGTCTGCAGAGCGTTTCACCCCCCCAGTGCTCAGAGCAAGTCACTCAGCACCCCCCGGGGCCAGTCACACAGTGAAGAACAGGAGCTTTGCCAAGATGTGTGCTCAGCGTGGTTTGATATCCAGCTTGCTGGGATTTCTGGGAGTGCTGGGGTTCCTGGTGAGCACGTGCATGGCAGCTCCATGCTGGGGCAAGTGTTTGCAAGGCAGAAACACACAAATTCAATCCCAAGTGGATATTCATCTGAAATTTCTTACCCGAGTGTATTTTTGGGTCCCCTGTTTAAAAGCCACCCAATTAGGGAGCAGAAACAATGGCAGATGATTTCAACTATCAGTCACACAATGTGAATGCTAACAAATAGCCAAATCCGAGGAGAGTTGTTTAAACTCTTTGCTCATGAATAAGGGTACATTGGCAGAGCTCTGGGGGAGCAGCCTGATTTCTGGCTGTGGGGTCTCCATATTCCCCCTTGCCAAGTGCTTGTGTGAGAAGACTTGCTGGGTCTCACCAGGAAAGGGGGATTAAAAGGTCCTCAGTGTGAGTGAAGCTGTCACTACCCTGCACTAATGTGCAACAAACACATCCTTCTTCCCCTCCACTCACATCTCAGCACGCTCTTGCCTCTTCTCTCCTCTCTAGATGCGTGATGGGAAGGATGTACTGTTCCCGTGTGGCTTGTACCTGCCTCCCACCCAGTTGCTGAGCCTTCTGCACATCCCCTTCTCCCTGCCTGGAAGCAGAGCTTGATATTCCCTGGAGCTGTGCAGGGAGGACCGATCTGCAGGTTATGTATGTGGCACACACACGCTGTCTGCCCTAAAAGAGGTCACTGCAGTACCACTGGGGGTAAATCCTGAGAGCACATTTGATGTTTTCAAGGCACAGATTGCTGCAGTGTGAGCATTCAGCAAACCCTTTCCATCCGCACGCATGCGCAGCAGCAGGGCCTCTTCTCAGCACCCAGAAACTTCCAGTCTGGAAAAAATGGGACTTCGTTGTGATCTGGGAGACGAAAGATTGAGCAAAACAAACAGCCTAGGCTGGGGAGATGAGATTTCAGAGGAAGGGCTGATAACCAGAGCATCTCCTTCAGCTTTCCTCAGCTCTTCTGCCTTGGCAGTCCCCTATGCACAAGGCAGATTGTGGCTGTCTATGAGCAGCGTCTGTAAAGGAGGAAGTGCCACGCTGCAGTTTGCTGGACCTGACCCTACAACCAGCCATGTGCCTTTGTCCTCCAGTGATTCGTCTCCACTTTAAAGGGATGTGATCAGTTCATAGGGAAGGCTGCTCCTGTATCTCACTCCTTACCTTCAGACTCTTTCCTCATTTTCAGATTAAACTCGTAATGACCGGTTTATACCCACTTGTTCTTTTGCCAGCAAAGATCTTCAGCTGAAACAGCCAAGAACAGCTCTTCTTAATTCCTGGTATTACCCCAGACTTATGTGCAAAGAGCAATGAATGTGCATCTCCTGAAGCCAGCAACCAGAACTGCGTGCGCCCTTCCAGACAGGGTCTCTACAGAGCTCCCTGGCACCAGTTTCTCCCTGTCACTGCTGGGAGGAGCCATCCTGAGGCAGCCTGGAATTGCATTTGCCTCTTTCATGGTGATGTTACATCAGTGAGTTATACTTGTGTTCAGATAAACTCGTGTACTGCAGTCTTCCTCATGATTCCAGCTGCTGAACCCCAGTCTGGAGCAGAAGCCAGCTTCCTGAGGGCATGATCCATGCTGGCATGTGGCAGCCAACTTCCAATAGTTCAAGATCAACTAAAAGTAGGATCAAATACAATTCGTCTGATCAAAAGTGTCATTTCTACAAAGCACTGTCCCGTTATGGCTGAGACCATCACCGCAGCAGCAACAGCAGTGCTTCCAGTGCAAGGTGTTTGGTAAATTGAATTATTGTTACTTATTTTCCTGTCTCTTTAATAAGAAGAATTGCAAGTAACAAATTCTACCCAAACCAGTGACAAATGTGTCTACAAAGAAGAAAACCAGGCTTTCCCCCCCACTGTGCTGACCAGGTCCCCAGGCAATAGGACTCTGCTCCAGGCTGGAACTGGTTGGCAGCACTATTTAGCTTAACTGGAAGAAGCAGCCCAGGTTTTGGTGTCCTCATGCCCTGCTGGGATTGCAGTTAAACAAACACAGTGGGAGCAGTGCAGTAACTGTCGAGATGTTGAGCTTTCCCTAAAGTAATGCTTCAAAAATCACATGCTTCTTATCATGCCCAGGAAGCCCCAAGAGATGCAGTGAGGTATAGGGTACCCCACTGCACTGAGGAATGGCTTCAATGGCATTCAGAGCCCCAGAAAGAAGCTCAGAGGGCCAAATCCTGCTGTGAGCTCTTACCTAACGTGCAGTGTCACTGAACCTGTGCAACACAGAGCAGGAAGAAAGTCATTGGTATATGTTATATGGTGCTGATTCCTGGCCTAGCAAATTTAGTTTCCATTTTGTGCAGTCCCCAAAATTTCCAAAAAATGGGAAAAAAATAACAATGTTCTTTGACAATAATGCATGAAACTCACCTCCTGAGAAGTGAAACTCTCTATCAGTGGCTGTTAAACTGCAGCACACCCTGAAGTTTGGCATAAACCAGAGCATGTACCATGGAAAGTGACAGAGAGCTTGTGGGAAAGCTGGGCAGGGAAAAGGAACGGAGAGGCCACAGAAAGCTCCTTGCTGCTCTTGGAGGTCCATGGGTAGAAAGAGTGACCTCAGTTTGTGAGCCGGCCATCTCCTTTTGACCCAAGAACATATGTGCTTCAGGTAGATCCAAGCTGTACCCCTCAAAACCCCACACTTGTTTTTTCCCTTTCCCCTGGGTGCGCCTGGGGTGGAAAATGAGGAACCTGCGAGGTTCGTGGGGGATGCTGCTGTTGGGTCTTTCCCAACTTGGTTGGTTCTATGATTCATTAGTACCACCCTATGCTGTGTAAGGAGGTGATGGCTGCCCTTGCTTTTAGGTATTCTCCCCTCACAGCTGAGATGCGAGGCAGGCTCAGGGAGAATCTGGCTTTAGTGCTGGCATCCCCTCCTTCATGGACTCAATCACGCTGCCTCACATTCCCTGCCTAAAGCTGGTGGTGGTTGGTGCCTGGAGACCTGTGCTCCACGTTTCCAGCAGCAAGCCAAAGCACAGCTCAAGTTAAAGAAGCTGTTTGTGCCAGAGCCAGGCTGGCATCTCCCTCTGGAGGCTGCTCCTTAAAGGTCTGCGCTCCCAGAGCAATCTTGCTTTGCTTCCATATGGTTCAGTGCCAGTAGGTCTCTGTCCCATATCAGCAAAGGCAGTTGCAGGCCAAAGCAAGCAAAATAAAGCAGATAAAGTCAAAGTGAGACCTGCAAATGAGTCAGGTGAAGGTGATGTGTGCTCTGGAGCCAGCTGCGTGTGGGGCTTGGATGGGGATCCTGAGAGCACGTTCCATTGTGAGTACATGCACAGCCCTTGCTGGGAAGGGCCCTTTTCCAGCTCATTTAATTGCACCGGTGCCAGAACTCGGAGGGGGGTTCAGAAACCTTCCCCCTTGCTGCCTCACAACCCAGAGAAAACATCCCTTACTAATTCAGTATGAGATCCCAGAGCTGCCTCCCGGGAATCCTAAAGAGACTAAACTTGATGGCGTGGGCACATGAGGGAAAACACAGGGGCACCATCCCTGCTTTTGTTATTTCCTGTACAAAGGAAGCACCAGGCACAGCTCAGAAGAGCAACAGAAGTTAAAACCTCACTCTTGCCCCTCCAGGGAGCTCAGGAGGCTCCGGCAGCTCAACGCGAGCGCGTGCTGCTAAAGCCAGATGAACAGGAAAAACTGACCCAGCATCTTCAAAGGATTAAGGCAGCAGGCGTAAGCTGTGCACCATGTAAGGCTCTGACAGGGGGGAGCAGAGCTTTCTAATGAATTACTGCATGCTCTGCTCTCTCGTATGCCTTTCCCTGCAGGATGAGGCAAAGTGGTAAGTGCTCCCTAACCTGCCTCCAGCACTCAAACAGCGTTTCATCGTTCCCCTCCACACGCTGCAGAGAAGCAGAATGGGGACACAAAAGCTGAGAAACAAAGCTAACATCCTCCTCTTGGCCTGTATCATCTTCCCTTCCACCAGAAAAACTGAGCCCTCCCTGCCACTTGCAAGGGCATCACCTTTAGGGCAGCCTTTGAACCTTTTGTCCCTGATCCCAGAGTGGGGAGAAGCAACAGTGACTTGCCAGGCTTGAGATCCCAGTTCCTATAGGCTTGGATGATTTAAATGGTGCTGGAAGAACCATGCCTGCATGAAAAGGAGTTTAAAAGCAATCAGAGAATTGAATACAGAGGAGATCTTGTCAACTAGCTGGTTCCATTAGCACTGTCAGGAACACTAAGAATATAGACATTACATGGTTTGAAAACGTTTCCAAGAGTTCTGTGTGTTATTATGTTATCTCTCATCTAAACTCCTGTTAAGGATTTCATGCTTTTAGCCTGTGTTTGAGATTCAGCACATTAATCAGTGAGATCTCTCTGAGATGTGTCAACAAATTCAACCCGCTGTTCCGCATTAGTTTCTTCGAGTGAAGGAGCTCCACGTTTAGGAGCAGCTCGAACCTGAGTCACACTCAGTGCAGGACCTCACGAAAGAAGAACATGTACCAGAGTGCCTTTTCTTAGGGCAGTGTGGTCACAAAGGAACAGACCCAACAAACAACCCTTTCTGTCTACCCTGACTGCTCCCCTCTTAAAATCATGGAATCATAGAATAATCAGGGTTGGAAAGGACCTGAAGATCATCCAGCTCCAACCACTGCCACGGGCAGGGACCCCTTCCACTGGAGCAGCTTGCTCCAAGCCCCTGTGTCCAACCTGGCCTTGAACACTGCC